>OZ022586.1:17538833-17558041 GCA_963669155.1 Arbacia lixula | reverse complement strand
CCTTTACAAACCATGCCTGGCTTCGCTAAGAAAATCGAGGTGAATGTCTCTGTCGTTCAACAAACCCAGACCGGAAATCGCACATAATCAGATTATAAGCCTGAAAAGAAACGCATTTTTGTTTCATACCTCGCCGAGTTCAAACCCGTTTCCCGAAGCAAATACTTCACAGTGGATTTTCCCGTCTAACGCTCACATACATTTGGGTTATATTACATCGAGTTCAACCGGATTGCATCGTTCATGATTGGGTCAATGAATGAGTGTGAAGAGTGTGAGAGGGGGGGGGGGGGTGGGGTGAGGGGAGTTTGATGAGTGGGGCGAAGGCGAATTGGAGAAGTAAGCCAAGAATGACGAGATCTATAAAGGAAATTAAAGAAAGAAAAAAATGAGATAGATAGGAGAGAGAGAGAGAGAGAGAGAGAGAGAGAGAGAGAGAAAGAGAGAGAGAGAGAAAGAGAGAGAGAGAAAGAGAGAGAGAGAAAGAGAGAGAAAAGAGAGAGAGAGAGAGAGAGAGATAGAGAGAGAGAGAGAGAGAGAGAGAGAGAGAGAGAGAGAGATAAGGAGTGGACAGTGGATGGGGCGGATGGCGCAGGGGATAGGCAGGGGATAGCAATGTAGGTCTTAAAACTTAACTGCGGCGGAAACAAAAATGTATTTAAGAAGGGGAAAAAACATTGTACAATTCCCGCTAAGTTTCTTAGCGGTATATGTAATTTGTGTTACAGAAATAGAAAGTGGGAAGACAAAAGTGGAACAAGTATATGACAAAATATACCTATTTTCTGAATACATTTCACGCTGAGATTGGTCTTAGTGGTAATGAATGCCAAAGTAGTATGGACCGAACAGTGCTACAATTTATTTCGTGAAAAATGGGTGGTGTAGGGGAAGAGGGAGAAAATTGGAGAGAGAGAGAAAGAGAGAGAGAGAGAGAGAGAGAGAGAGAGAGAGAGAGAGAGAGAGAGAGAGAGAGATGAGAAATAGGGGGGGGGGGGGGGGAGGTCACTAAATGAAGGGCATTAACTTTAAGAAGCACCGGTGTCATCAGCGGACATCAACCTGTCTCTTCAATAATGTATTACGCAATCAAGTCAAAACAAACACTTGTCACAACGGACAGGTCCTTTTAATTATAGCTCGCGCTAATTACTAGGATAAACTAAAGGGACAGATGTACGTCAATCGTTCATTTATTCTCACGGCTCCGAAACATGCCCCCCCCCCCCCCTCCCCCGTCCCTTCTTCGTTCATCCTTCCCATTTTCCTTCTTTCTTCGTTAAAACCTCATCAAGAGAAATGACGACAATTAGCCATTTCCGAACGGACGGAAGTCAAGCTCTCTATCTTAACATGGAACAGGTTTGTCTTCTTCTGTTGGATTTTGTGCCTGCTCATTTGAGCTTGGTTGTTCTCTACGCACCGACCAATTTACGGTCACCGGGGCGTTTAACAGGTTGAAGGACGTCAAACAAGGATGCGACAAATTGTATTTTCTTTTCTCTTTTTTCTTTGCGCTGAGGGGGGGGGGGGGGGGGGGGGTGATAAATTGACATTGCGCAGTGTTAACTGATGATCTGCCCGGCTTTCATCAGGTTATCTACATGTAAGATATGTGAAGTCAAATATATCTAAGGATTTATAAAGCGCTCCCTGCATTCGTCCTTGAACTGATACTGTCCATGCCGTGGAGTTTCTAGGTCATATCTCGAGTGTTAATAGGTTGTTAAAAATCATTCATCGTTTATTAATATCGTTTTACAAAGCGAGCGTTGTATTACACATCTTAAAATCCATTTAGTCAATAAAACAACCGTAAAAGCAAAATCAGCATGGCATTTAAACTATCAATAGTCGGTAAAAGGGTCATGAAACAAAGGTTTGTTTTTAGTTTCATATCTATTAGTCACAAAAAATATATAATTATGATAATATACGATAAAAGCAGGAAATATAAATACTCAATTGGCGTAAAAGATTTGATAAAAGCGGCAGTGTAGCATTGTACATGCCTGCAATAAATTTGGCAGTCTGAAATATCAAGATCTACAAAAGTTTTTTTTTTTAGGGCCTGCGTCGATAGCATCCTTCTTTATGGTAAGGAGACACGGACCATGAAGAAGAAGGCACTACAGGACCGCCTCGATGGGACATACACTAGCTTACTTATGAGGGTACAAAATATTAGTTGGAGGGAACACAAAACAAAACCAGAGATCTACGAAAACATACCACCTATCTCTACCATCGTTGCTCATCGTCGAACGAGATTCGCTGGTCACTGCTTTAGCGCTAAAGACCAATTAACATCAGATGTGATCTGCAGGAGACTTCCATGCCCTAACAGAGGAAGGAGACCTCTGACTTACACGTTCTGTATATTGCAAGGGACATCCAGTGTGAACTTGGGGACTTGCAGACATTGATGATAGATAAAGATTCATGGCATTGCATTGTAAACTCAATCTCGGATGCGTCCGCTTAGTAGTAGAAGTAGCAATGTGCCCTGGTGTATTACGCATTTCGTTGAAATAATGAAGGACATGGATCGCGGGAATAAGCGACACAATATTAGCAGTAAGTTACTTGTACGCATGTGCAGAATCTCCGACAGAGTCACATACGAATATGAAAGCGCTTTTTGGCTTCATCATCGTGACAGAACAGAAATAATAATTCCATGGGAAGTCATCAGAAATTAACTTTATAATTGTAAACAAGACGAACTTTTAATTTCAAGCGAAGGTAGGGAAAGAGAGAAAGAGAGAGAGAGAGAGAGAGCGAGTGAGAGAGAGAGAGAGAGAGAGAGAGAGAGAGAGAGAGAGAGAAAGAGAGAGAGTGGGGGAGGGGGGCTGTGTCATAAAAAAAAATAGTGACCCTTTTTTCAATCCAAATGCGCTGTCCTTTCCCCATTACTTTTTTTTTTACCGTACGATGAACTTTCACGGTTAGACTATAAAAGTAATAAACATTGCCCTTCAGTTCACTAACCTTTTCCATATACTAGTATTACTTTTTTTTATACACTGGCCAACTGCATGCACATTATACAGGTATCTGGAGGACTACGGAACTGTTTTGCTCATCATTGTTTTTTTTCTATACAGTTTTTCTGCATACCTGGTATACCAATACGAATTATGGTTACCGTTTTACCGGTTCACTCTGCTTTATAACTAGAACTAGAGGCTTAATCCTTACATTACCGGGCCATGAAAACCCCGTTGGCTTACTTTATTTCTTCATGCCAATGGTAATTAGAGTGTTAATCCTTCCATGCGAAACTCCGTACTCCGTACTCCGATGAAAAAAGTGTGTATTACTAGTGACAAAATGCCTCAACGTCGCATACAGACTGAATAATGAAACATTGGCACTTGAAGATTTGAGAATCCCAAAATGAAGGTTCAAACTGTAAGTAAGAAACAATGTGTTCGTGTAATAGAAACAAGTTAGAAGTTTTAATATAATAGGCCTACAATGCAAGTCAGCATGAAGTATTATTGAACTGCGGGGTATTTAACAGTTTTAACAATACCCCCTCTGCATTTCCGGTGAGTTACTTCGTTATCTTGGAATACGTTCTACATTTTCTTGGAGTTGCCTTGGAACTAGAGAGCGAATGTCTCCAACTCCGCACGCAACAGTCAAAATGACGATGATAATTTAAATGAGTTTGATAGGTTGTCGAACGCCTCGCTTGCTGATGTCAGATTTAAGATTCCTCGAATGTCTAACATGAGTCACGACAAACTGAGATGCAGCGAACTGCAGAATCACTTCCAGTCGCTAACATAAATCAGGAAACTAGTGATTCGCTTATTTAGGTTACATCTATTAAAGTTAAAGCCATAAACAACCTGTTTGAATACGATGACAAATCGATTGACAATTTTTGAGTGAATGAACTTTTAAATGATTCATTAGTAAGGCACGTATTATTGAAATCTAACGGGTGAACATGTAAGGGTAATAATTATGGGCTGTGTTTATTTTAGGATGTTTTTATTTACCAAGAAGAGAGAAGAGGAGTGGATTTACATATATTACTCATTACGCTCATGGAGTGGGTAGAATCTTGGATATCGTCAACAGATTAGTCCGTTTTCGGAAACGTCTTCTTTGATCATTGGTAAGCGATAATCCTCCAGACTGAACCCACGCATGATCGAATATCTCAAGGTCACTATCAAAACATACTTAGCCCCCGACATTGTCAATTACTGCGAACACATTCCGAACACGATGATACATCGAGCGCCCGGACAGCGCGACACCCACCCACGCATATCGACGCGAATCTACACGAAATTATACGGTTGATACTGCACGAGCAGACGACACGTCAAGGTCACCGCGCGAGGTGTGCGTAGGCGAGTGATACGTCACAATTTTCAGGTGCTATTGAATTTACGCGGACGTGTTTGCCCGCCGCGCTGTGTGTGTGTGCTCGCTCACCTGAGTTGTAAACGGTTTCAACGGAAAAATCAATACGGGGCCAGGATGATCAGTCGGTCGCCCACCTTTTTGACCCAATATGAACCCCGTGTGTGCGATGGCTTTACGCTGCGTGTGAGCAGGCAATCAACCCACAGCCGCGGATTAGCTGCTAAACATACTATTAGAAGGAAATCGAGCGGGGACAAATTAACAAATTGAATGGATAGGGCGACCTTAGACCATTCTCTGCACTGTTCATCCGCAATTCAATTTCTCTTTCGCGACTTTTCGAAGAAAATGACTTCCGGTCCGGATTACTCATTGGTGTTTTTACCCCTCTTCCAGTTCCAGTGTAGAAGGTGGCTAATGAGAACCCACGTGGTAGTATTGGTAGACAGGTAGGGGTGCGTGACTGCACCCTGTCTGGTTCCAGCGTAAATACCCCCCCCCCCCCCCCTCCCTCCCTACATGGATGAGTCGACCCTCGTTTTAGTTACGTGATTTAATTTACTCAATAAGCAGGAAGTCCCTCTTCCTGACTTTTATGTTCCTCTTTTTTACAAAACTTTTTTTAAGGTTGCTCTTTGAATATCTGGAAACACGCAAGGACACACTTTCATAGGAGCCAATGACACCAAATTACAAACTCATATGAAGAAAAAAAAAACTTAACCTATTTAAGTACTGATTTGACTTGTGAATAGACAGTTGAAAAGAGATATCAGTCAATAACCTATTTACAAACAAAAATGGTAAAAGATGCACTGAGATGAAACGGAAGTAACAAATCGAGATTGATAGTTCAGCAAACATTTGTCATATTGTTGACGTCTTCGACATATTCTAAAAATAAATGCCGTAATGAAAGGCTTCGAATGCGAAAATTATCCACCTTCCATGATTATGATGCTTGTATTTCGTTCGATGAAATGGACTTTTGATTTAATAGAAATGGGCATGTTGGGGTAGAAGTTACCATTAATCAGTTCCAATCATATATTACCAAACCCTGAGATCATCATGAATATGCAGCGTCTCAATCAAAAATGACTTTGACTCCATAATATCTGAGCATATTTCTGTCAACACCTCTTTTTTCACTTGCCAGATTTGCTCAATATCTTTTACATATTTTATTCAAAAGGTGGTATGATAAAAACTATTGCACCATCCTTTTATTTGTAAGGTATACCTCATGTAAGACCTAACTAGATCTTTAAAAAAAATCCATGAACCAGAATATCAACGTGATTTTTGTAGGTCCATAATAACTTGATGAAATATATTTATATGATGCTGAAAGTGAGTTCAAAGTGAGTTCAAGTGAGTTTTCATTTACGTTCTTAAAGGTGTAAACCATAGTAAACTCTATATTTGAAGCCACGGACAAAGGTTCTACTGTAC
The DNA here is from genome assembly GCA_963669155.1 of Arbacia lixula. NCBI lineage: Eukaryota > Metazoa > Echinodermata > Echinoidea > Arbacioida > Arbaciidae > Arbacia > Arbacia lixula. The sequence goes on along the minus strand of OZ022586.1, from coordinate 17,552,197 downwards.
CTTGAAATTACGTTTTCCGCCAGGAATAATTTCATTAACACTCGGCCAAGCCGTGATGGAGATTTTACCTACAACCTTGGTGGCGTATTTACAGCCAAAGTACGATCACCTGTGCGTTTATGATTTCCTATTAACCCCGATTTTTTTGACTCACCCCTTCTGTATAGTCTAATAAGAAATCAGCAAGTTTTAACCCTCTCTACATCAAGCCAGGAAAATCCCAATGACTCATTACACATGTCAGGCACCTATGGTACTGACGGGTTAAAAGTCTGATAGCGATAACTCTGTCTAATAAGACAGCAGCTAGGTGTAACCCTCACAGCGCCGATACATGAATAGACCATAGATTTATAACACAGTGGATGTTCTCATGGTAGCGAGAACGTTAATAGGGATAACTCTGTCCATGGAATCAGTGGGCAAGGCGGCGCTTGACAGGAGTCAATATTTGAGTAAGATCGCCGTAAAACAACCCTTGTCGCCGTAACACTCGACACCTTGACACCGCCATCAGGTCCATCAAGGTTTTATCTGATTTAAGGCGACTTGATCTCTGACTCTGTATACATACTGGTTGCGGTTCATCTATTTTGTTTTATGAAACTGTTTGTTTAGCTATACTTATCATGTTTTATAGAGCCAATGTCTGACATCGTGCACTTTTATTGATTCAACTACGAACCTTTTATTTAGAGCCCCCACCCCCAACACACACATAAACACAAACCAAAAAATATAAATGATACAAAAACAAAACCATGCAGAGAAAGACTACTCAATGGGGACAAGAAAAAGGTCTTTAATCCAGGTTTCACTTTGAATGTATTGTTGAAGGGAAACGACATATTAAATCATATGGCCACTATATTCTGGTCTCCTTAAGATATTGATAAAATAAAATACATTTATGTCGTGAATTTGCAGTATGAAACGTGGATGAGCCTCTTTTAGTAGAACTTACACAAAATCAAGAGCCCCCCCCCCCCCCAACCCCTTTCCATGTGCACGTGCATGTAAATACATGTATATTAAATTCCTCGTTGTGTAACGTGCGTATGCATGAGCTCTTTCTGTATCAATTAAAAAAGGTGTTTTTTTTCTATCGTCGTCTCGTCAACCTCAAATTCCCCCCCCCCCCCCCCTTCTTGCGTCCTATCCCGGGATCTCCTCACCTCCACGTCGCCTCTCTGACGTTCCAACATGTATATAGATTCAATGTTCCGCGTTCGATAACGTGCTTATGTGCCAATTTAATGAATGCAACCTGGCGACATCGACTAAAATGTGTTAATCTGCATGATGCTCACTTCAGGATAACGCTTGGCTCATTCAACGTCACTATTTAACGTAATTCCGATTGGTGATTCACCTGTTGGACGTTTCTATTTTATTATTAAAAACAGATTCAACATCGTGACTTCTTGTATTACAATATCAAGTGTGAACATATTTTGATGATTCACTGGACCTAATCATAATTGTAAGATGATGCAGACACTTCACGCTGTGCGTCAAGGAACAAGATATATGATTTTTGTTTCACTCTCGAGTCTTTTGGGAATGGAGTATAGATTCCTGAATGCCTTATCGAGGCGTGATCACTGTATAGATTGTACAGCGCACGCTTTGCTCTGAGCGAGGAAGAGCTCTCCAATAACTCATCAATACCATTCATCGTGTTCACAGTTCATACAGAGTTAAACCAGGGAGGTGTACCTGGTTAAACTAGACCAGCCCAGGGATAATGTGATAACTTGCATCTCCCTGTAGCCTGCCCTGGAATCACCTTAGGGAGAAAGGGGGCAAGAAGAAAAGGAGAGGGAGCTGGAGTCGGGGAGACATACAAAGAAAGGAAGAGAGAGGGGGAAGCAGAGAGACAGAGAGACAGACAGAGAGGGGGAAGGCATAAATAGAGAGAGAGAGAGAGAGAGAGAGAGAGAGAAGGGGGGGATAGAGAGAAAGGGAGGGGGAGAAAAGGGAGTTAGAAAGGGAGAGAGAGGAATAGAGAGAGAGAGAGAGAGAGAGAGGATGAAACAATCATATTAGCTTTTCGAAAGCTAAATTACAAATGATTCGGACCATGGGAGACAGTCGAAAATAAATAAAAGTTTTGATCTAACAATGACAATCGTCCATTAGTGACGAAATTAGTTCATTTGTCTGTTTGGACGTTCTGAATACTTAAATGTGAATGTAATATAGCAATTATCTGCTATTCTCTTTCAGATGACGTTAGCAATGAAATGAAGCGATACCACATAACACAACGAATGTCATAATTGTCGGAGGAAAACAAACAAAAGCAGAAGATAATAACTATGAACAAGGATGTGTGACGCGCTTTCCTTGCTTTGCATGTAAATGTTTCATGTTCTGTCCGTGAGCAGCGAAAGTGGAATCATCTATATAGCGTTTTTACGTGTTTAATCTGTAATCAGGTTTGGGGTGGGGGGGGGGGGGGGGTCTAACATTATCTGAGGACAAATCAACGATCAAATGGTTCGTTGAATTAGCTGGCCAGTTCACTCCTAGTCATTGCCCTCAATCAAGGTATTCTCTTCCTTTCCACTGAAAAGAGACAAAAAATCAGTCGGGAGGTCACCACCAGAAACACGCACACACCAGTCAGATTAAAATGAGAGGGTTTTCGGAAATCGGATAAACATGGTGCATTTAACGAACTGTTCTGGTTTGTTTTTGAGGGTTTTCTCTTCGTGTTGGAAGCGTGCCCGGATTTGAGCTGGGTACCCCTAGAGTTATTAACATTGATGGGCTCGTTACGAATTGCTGGCAATGTGAGGTGCGTGGAGATTGAGGTGTGCGATTCGCGTGGTTGGATTGCCTTACATGCACGGACGGCATAACCGTTAGTAACCTTTGGGAGAGAGATGATTATGGATGGAAAGAAGGAATGAGAGAGGGGGGGGGGGGAGGGGGAGAGAGAGAGAGAGAGAGAGAGAGAGAGGGGGGGATGGAGAGAGAGAGAGAGAGAGAGAGAGAGAGAGGGGGGGATGGAGAGAGAGAGAGAGAGAGAGAGAGAGAGAGAGAGAGAGAGAGAGAGACAGAATTACAGAGAGACAGAGACAGAGAGAGAGAGGCAGAGGAGGGACGGGGGAACGAAAAGGATGATCAGCAAACGGGGGAAGGAGAAGAAGAAGAAGGAGAAGAAGAAGGAGAAGAAGAAGAAGAAGAAGAAGAAGAAGAAGAAGAAGAAGAAGAAGAAGAAGAAGAAGAAGGAGGAGGAGAAGAAGAAGAAGAAGAAGAAGAAGAAGAAGAAGAAGAAGAAGAAGAAGAAGAAGAAGAAGAAGAAGAAAGGGGAAGTGGGGAAAGAAGATAGAGAGAAAGAGAAAAGGAACAGCATTGTTCGTTTCTTATTCATGACTGATTACGATACTGAGACATGAATCCATATGGAATAGCTCATCATGAAAGAAAATAAAAAGCAAACATCGAGAACCCGATGCGTTTGAATCACCTGCAATAAAAACGTCATTATAAATAGAGCGCCTCCACACAATCCACCTGTAGCAGTCTGTCAGTCAGCTCGCTGACAGACACCTACGTGTCAATGACCTATCATTCACAGCTCCACCAATCACATCACACGTCTCTTGCGAGCCCCCAAACCGCGTTAATTACCATCGCTGATTGATGACGTCATCTCCTGGACGCGCCAGGCCGTGGATCGTATAAAATAGGGTTCGATTGTTAATTGCGTAATTATAGGTCCTTCGCGATGAGGGTAGGAAAGGGGGGTTGCGGATTTAATGGAAATGGCTAATCGTTACTGTTAACCACACTGTCAATCATGTACGGAGCATATAGGACCCCCTCCGACGACTGGTCTGTCCAAGAAAATCGTAGCCGGGGCTTACGAATATACAGTATAGATAGCTGACAGGCATGACAAGCTGTGCCTTAGGATCATGGTTTTGTTGGTCAGTTGGTTCTGACGGAGTGCAATAATTAGGCCAATCAGCATGTGCCATGCAAGTGTCAAACGCAGTGTGAATGATGGTAATGATGAAAAACGAAATGTGAAAACAATAATACTGATATATCGAACAGCTGTGTGGAGAAAAACAGAAGAAAACATTGCATGATGGGAATGATAATGGGGCTGAGGAAGACGATGTCGCTATGTTGATTGTGATATTTATGACGACGGTGATGATAAGGATGTTTCGCATGATGATTATGGTGCATGGATGGTTATGGTAATGATACTGACATTGACGGTGATGGTGATGGCGATGATGATAATGATGAAAGAAGTAGATTTTGAAATAATGATGATGGTCAGTTTATATTATTTGTGATGGTAACGGAGATGATAAAGATGACAATAATTATAACCTTTATGGCCCTCATAGTTTTATCAAATGATTGTTAATCTTTCATAGCTATAAATGTTGACAGAGGACACGGGTTAGAATTGTCGTGTCACATGACCCATTATCAATTTTCCACAGTACTGTTAGAAAGGCACGGGAATCCTCAATATTTTCCCATCTCTCTTCCCTTTCCTTTCGCCCCATTTCTTTATTATTTATTATGAGCAAATTAACGTCTTCTTTAGAGCATTTCAATATATACTCATTCTGAAAAATGATAGTGATCCAACGTGTTGCAGTAACTGAACTTTAATTTTCTTTTAGTTTTGTTGAATAATCAAAGCCAAATATCACGATATATACATAATTTAACTAGCCACAGCTAGAAGAAACTTAATACCGTCCAACAATATCCCTTCGTATGACGTCACTAATAAATCGATTATAATCGTTCAAAACAAAAAAGACACATGATTGTAATGAACATTTCGAGTTCAGTGACATTTCTGACACTATTCTTTTTTTCGTTGTAAAGTAAATGTACTCATTTTGGCAACACGCGTAAGCATCAGCTGCGCATAATGACTAAAGTGATATTACTTAGAAATCTGAGATAGATGATATCATATTTTCTCTGTAGGTTCAAGGCATGATTTATCATAATAAGTGCAATTCGATGTGTTACCTGTTCAACACATTGACAAAAGTTTGGGAATGGAATTTAGGGGAAACTGTGACAAATCTCATTACTTCATTAGGAGTGTAATTCTTGTATGACATGAACTCAGAAAATAATTACCATAGAGACCACATGGGGATCAACCAATCACGGCTCATTTTCTGATCAAAATCAGTCAGAAGTGACATTGGTTAGATGACTGTGCATTTTTGAGGTAGATGTCTCCCCATTCTCATTATAACGCGAAGATAGATGAAACAAACACAAGAAATGTATGAAATCTGGCATTCCACGAATCCAGCAAGGCAACAACAAATAACTTCGTGCCGGAATGTAGATTTGGTTGTCACAATAAGAATTTAACACGTTGACTCCTAGATGTTGTATTTTCCATACGCTTAACGCAGAGATCACCCGGTAAGCTAATGCTTAACATAATCTACCTATAAAGCTCTCGCGTCGCGCCGTTAATCGCACGGATATGAAAAAGACGAATGTAACAGAACGAGTCAAAATAATATTTTCTGTCAATCCCTCGGCCTATTTCTTTGCGGATATTGTTTCATCAAAAGCAAATTTTGTTTTTTAACGTCTAGACGAACACAATCGTGCTATTAAATCTGTAGCAAATTCCCTGAAACAAGAAAAGTAGATTGCCATTGCTTATACATTTAAAGTAGTGAGCTCCTTGTTCCCCCCCCCTCTCTCTCTCTCTCTCTCTCTCTCTCTCTCTCTCTCTCTCTCTCTCTCTCTCTCTCTCTCACTTTCTCTCATTATTTTTTGTGTGTTTTTGAATGAGGAGACAAAATATATTTTGGTTCCAAAACGGAAAAGGGAGATGTCATCTCGAAATTCTCCGTCGTCGTAATTTGATCAGTATGTTGATCTGGGTTTTCCAGGTATTCCGAATTCGTCATCGATTTCGGCATCCAGCGTCTAGATATTGTGGTCGTGTTGGGCATGTGTGGAAAACAGCAACAGAGGAAGGGGGAATATTTAATAATATGTCTGAGAATTACCCGGATTAGTGGCGTGAACAAGTCAAGGAGAGAAAGTCGAGAGAATATGGAAGTAAGATCTGTAGCCAAGTGCAAGATTGTAAGGCGGAATTAACTCTTTATTAGCCGTTAGTGCGTTTTGATTCAAGTAATACATACAAAACCCGTATAGACGCAGTAAGCACACAAAGGTTTAAGAGTTGAACAAGAATAAACAGAAAACAGAAAAATCGTTTGTGTGGACACATAATCAGGAAATTATTTACATCGAACATAATGACCCTGCCAGTTGGAAACAAACGATTCATAAACAATTTCTCTGCTTAGATGTAAAAAAAACGTATTTGATCATGTTTACCATATCAATAATAGAATGATAGTAACAGAAACACTATAAAGATGCTAACACGTTAGTGAAATAACAACGATCATAATAACAATTATTATGTATTTCACGTTCATAATGCTTTCATTTCCCTCTCATTATTCAATATCACTATTAATAACATGCTTTCAAAAGTGCGCCAACCTCTATGATTCCTTAGTTCAGTTGAGGCCAAAATTCCGATGCCCACTTTCCTCCCTTCCTTAGTTGAATACCCTCAAACATGCTCCGCCTGCTCTCTGCTTGGTCTCTGCTTGATTCAAGACTTCCTAGTCCAATATATCATATTTACGGAAGTGTGCAGCTTATGGCATAACTTGATAACTTCCATTTCCCCTTGTCGAAGTTCTATGGCACACGATGAGAACCGATGAAGATGCGAAATACGTCCTCTTTCACGGCCCCTCAAATTATGCATTTAACACGTTTAAACACGTTTACCTTCCATTAGTTTTGATCAGGAAGCTGAGCATGAGAGGCAACGTAAACATAATACGTGTGTTTGTATTGCATTTTCATTATCCTATTGACAAGTTTAAGTTTTATTTGTCATAATACAGAGGGAATAATTAATCGTTAAAAAGGGAAATGGAAATGAAACAAAGAGGAGGAGGGGCAGAAACAGAGGGAGTGTGTGTGTGTGTGTGTGTGTGTGTGTGCGCGCGCGCGCGCGTGTGTGTGTGTGAGAGAAAGAGAGAGAGAGAGAGAGAGAAAAATGATAGAAAGAGAGGAGAGAAGAGAGAGGAAGAGCGGTTTTTTGACATGTTCGGAAAAAATATGTCAAAATTAATGATTTGTACGGGGATTGAGTGGTCGCGTTATACTTGATCAATCGATTAACTGATTGATCGATCAATGGATTATTTGTTATTCATCACGCATTTATCTATTTAGCAACGTTTCTCAATCGTGCACTTTAATATATCATATTTTGCTGTAGAAGAAATTGTATCAATATTTCAGCTTCTGGAGCACATTCGTGCACACAGACATGGCAAGGTTCGGCAACGCACGAGAAGCAACGTGTTACAGATCTACAATGCATTTCCACATTAATTCCGTTAATAAATAAATTTTAGAATTATCTTATTTCTGGAACCCTTTTCTACATGAACAGCCCTTAATTCGGTCAATTTAGCGATCGCCGCTATAGGGTCTGCTCTGCTACCCGAAGAAATAAAATCCACAAGACATCAGACGTTGCTCTATCCCAGGGACGCAATGCATCCCCGGGCTTACGACCGAAAAAACAAGACGTATCCATAGCAACGGATATTTCTGTGACTATCTGGGGTAGATAGGGAACAAACCAGGTGTGGTCATATTTGATATTTTGTTATCCAAACGCACCAGCCGTTCTGAAATTGAACTTGTTTTTGTTTAATTGTAATGTATTTATTTACGATGTGATGTGATGTGTATCTTTTTATTCTCATTTTTTTTTCTTGATGAGTGTGTAGAGAAGAGTGTGAAGAACAGACGTACGCGATGATGACTGACACAAACATATCGTCATTAAATGGAGGACATACGCCAGTGTTTCTAATTATAGACATGACGTCATGTTACGAACGTCACAGAGTGGATGAGTGTAACACCCCCCCCCTTCTCTTCTTTCCCCCTCATACCCTCTATGTCTCTTTGTCTATGTCTTTGTCTTTGTCTTCACCCTCACATTTTCTCCCCTCTCTCTCACCCCCCCCCCTCTCTATCTTTCTCTCCCTTCGTCTGTCTGTCTCTCACACACATTTTTTATGGCTCTGTATACATCAAAGAGGTTACTACAGGTTATTATATTACATGTATTATATAATATTATATATTATATATTACAGATCATGCCCCTCCCCTATCTATGTCTGTCTGTCTGCACCCCCCTTCCATTCATTTCTCTCACTCACCCTTCCTCTCTCTCTATCTCATACCCCCCCCCCACACACACGCACACACACACACATGCACACACACGCACATACACGCATAATCTCTCTCTCTCTCACTACCCCCCCCCCCTCTCTCTCTCTCTCTTATAAACACACAAACACATACACATATATACACACACACACACACACACACATACTCTCTCTCTCTCTCTCTCTCTCTCTCTCTCTCACTCTCATAAGCACATTGCCTAATCTTTGGAATGCGGGGATGTGTATCGCCCCCCCCCCCCAACACACACACACACAATGTTCTCCCTTCAAATGCACAGATTGTGGTGAAAATAGACGTTTGGCTGTCATCAGCAGACGAATGCTAACCTTATGATCATAATCATAATTAAAGCCCGGATGCTCTGGGTCATCAACTGCTGTTTGCTCTGAATTGAAACCAATTGAATCGGTTATTTTCAAAGTCAGCAATCATACAATTATCGATTTATGGGAAAACAACAACAAGATGACGGAAAAGGTACGGGCAGCGAAACAAACTTACAGGTAGATATATATATAATCCTGTTTTTTTTCATGACTGATCCCCCAAATATGTAAACGACAACAAAGACAGCAGCAACAATAACAACAACACTACCGGAAATAACAGTGGTATCTGCAGCAATACACAAGAATTGAAGTGCTAAAACTGCAAGCTTTAGAAAACAAAATCAGACACATTCCGCCCGCTAGTGATAAAAAATGACTGCAGATGTAAGAACATGTTTATTTGATTAGTGTTGTGTATTCACGTGCTTTTCTTTTGGTGCCTTAACTGTGGCATTCACTGTCTCACAATAAAACAAATGATACAATTATAATTTCTTAGCGCACCCAGAACAAGCTTCTACTATCATTTTTATCTGGGAAATGCCGTGTTGAAGGCTTAGTAAATATGGCGCCCATTCAAAGCTTTCTATCAAGTCCGAGGTTATCCTGAAATGGTCGAGCCTATAAATTGCAAGGAGACATTTTGTTTGCGTGTTTACACGAGCTCGCCTGAGCGCACTACTGTCAACATGTTGACATCGGGACGTTGAATGGAATGTATCCTGTTTACACTATTCCAAAGGTTGATTCATTAAACAAGAAGGCCTAATCGATGCTACATCCGATTTATATAATTACCCATGTGATATATTTGGTCGATTTCTCATAGATAATGATCGAAAACATTCTAATTGCATACCAATCTAATCACGACAAGGTGTACACTTAACCGCATGGCAATTTGGCGTTTTAAATCTCGGTAATAAGACTTAAAAATAGCCTCCCAGCGGATGCGTTGTTTCTTCGAACTGGGAAAACGTTTTCCTTGAACCAATCGGACATTCGCCCCGGACCCTATATGCCAACAAAATAATGAATAGCCTGACCGAAGGAAACAATAGTAAGACGCCTTTGAAGCTCGCGGACCACCCCAGTACTTGCATGCGTGAAGTTTTGGTCAAGATTTTCCCCGAATCGTTGCTCTGTTTGATCGAAAATAACTCCTGCCCATTGCTCGGCAGTTAGAAATGACTGTATCCTTTTTACAGGGATTTCTTTTGATACGTGCCGTAATATTAAACATCTTACATCGCTGGTTCTTTGACATTGTCGCAGTGTTTGCATTGATGACAAAATATACGTCGGCCTGTGAGATAGAAACAACATCACCGAGTTGTTAGGATTGTATTGCGGCCGACAAATGCGGCGCTTTTCTTTCAAGCTTTGTTTTGAAGGAGCAGCGGCGATTGATGAAAGCGTTTGGTTCCTCGATTTGCATGGCGGGGCGAGTGAAGCCCGATTCGAAGAAAAATATCCATGGAAGTACAGCCGGTGTGACGGGTTACTAGGTAAAGGTATGAGAAGGAGGAAAAGAGAAAATGGAGGGATGAAAAGAACGAGAAGAAGGAAGGAAAGAAGAAAGGGGAGAGGGGGTGAAGGAAGGAATGAAATAAAATAAAAAGGAGGGGTAGAAAAGGAGAAGGAATGGGATAAGGAAAAGAAGGAAGGAGGAAGAGAGATTTAAAAAAAAGAGGGGGGGGGGGAGAAAAGAGAAGAAGAAAATCATCAAAGTAAAGAAACAAAGACGAAAAATAGAAGGAAAGAAACCTACATGGAACGAGGGAAGGAAGGAAAATAAGAAAGGAAACGAGGCCAGAAGGAGGGTGAGAACGATTGGCAGGAAGGAAGATGGAAAACAAACATAGAGGGAGGAAAGGTGGAAGGAAATACGAAATAAAAACAAAAGAGATAACAACCAATGAAAACATAACGATGACGGGACAAGACTGGACTTCATCAATATTTTTTCACAACAGTTTGAAGCCGACAAATATTATGCTGGGTTAGAAAAATAAACTTATTATGTTGCTTTATCTTCTGGGAATCCCCTAGAGGAACATACAAAACACTTCGTCAATGCGAGGGGAAGTCACGGTAAACGATTATACGATGTCTGACTCCAATGATGTGTAAATAAATAACAGGTGGCACAAATTATTAGTCAACGTAAACACATTGATCAACAATAATGTTCTGAATAGATGTTATTCGAATAATCGCTATCGGGGTGCATTCATTGAAATCACTCACGCATTTCATGCAAGCGTTTTGACATCCAAACGATGTACATGTAGTGTTATGAGCATTCTGAATATAACATCCACTGATTCGAAAGAATGAAGAATATTAGGACTGCACTTGTCTGGGACAGAGATGTGTTTGGGATGCGCTCCTCGGCCTCCTTCTTTATCTTTCCCACACAGATATAAACTGATAAATATCGTTGTTTGTCGCATGCCTGCATATGTTTTTACCAAATTAGGTAGAATGAAAACAATTGATCCAAGGCAAGTCTAACAACATTTCCATAGAGAATCGGGGTGGCGGGGGGGGGGGGGGGGGGGGGTATTGGTTCGGCATGACACTCGCTTCAACCACTAAAACTGCTCAATGGTCCATTTTTTCTTTTAAAAAAATAGTCATGCTATTCCAACTCCTCACTTCAACCTTGGACCGGTCACTTAAACCTAACCCTAACCATAAACGTATATTCCAATCGCTATTTCAAAGCTAAATGGGAGTAGTTATGAAAGATGCGATAGCCGCAATCAGGGGAGTGCCATTCCGTCATGACCACGGTCCTATTCTTATTTGATTTCAACATCAGGGTCCCGTTACATAAAACTTACCATTGATGGGAACTTCCACGGTAACACCTCTCAACAGCCAATCATATTCAAGGTTGCCATAAAGGTTGCCATTCGTAGCACAGTTACCATCAATGGTAAGTTTTATGCAACAGGGCTCAGGATATCAAGGAAGAATCATCTCATCATGAAACAACCGCTGACATCAAAAAGAGTTCCAACCACAGTGAAGACGACAGAATAGTGATGTCATGATAATGCCCCGTGAGCCTTTACCCCTAACTCCCCGTCACACTTTTACCCCCAACCACAAGACGTAATATGGCCTCGAGCAATATCAAAGTTGGGTCACCTATGTATCCCGAAGAACCAAACAGTGAACATAGATGATTAACTCTTATCATGTATGTGTCATTGATATAGTTGCCCAAGCAACGCACGCACGTAACACAGAACATTAGTCTTTTGCGCACAGGGCATTAACCCTGTGCGTGCCAGCTAAACTTGTGCTCTGTGATATTTGTGTGGATTACTTGTGTGGATAAAAAGGGGCGCATAAATAGGGTAAATATTACCCCCAAAACATGAAAAATACATGAAAAACATGAATAGAGATTCTTTGAAGAAATCGACGCTGCCATGTACTCATGCATATGGGACGCCATTGATTCTTCCCAATCAGCCGTATTGTGATCATGTTTATATAGGGAGGTGAGCTGTATCAAGGAGATATGAAGATGCGTATTTTGAGTGTATGGACCGTGTTGCTGACGTACATGTAAACCAATATCAACGATTCATGATGAGCAATAATCGTTTGATCTATCCTGATCTGATCATGGGTGTGATGGATGTTGTCAACATCATTGTGAGGGTTTTTAAACATATTTTTGAGATACTTAAACATTATTTAAATGATTGATTACGAGTACTTTATCATCATAACATGATTATAAATATTTGTTTCATTCATAATCTTAACTTGTGTGTGTATGGGGGGGGGGGGGGGGGCACTCCTAGTTTTACAAGGGGGGGTGGCTAGAATATCAGGAGGGGTGTGGTTTGATGTATATAGGCCGAAAAGGGGGAGGGGCAGGTGTCACCACAATCTGTGCGTTTGAAGGGAAACATAGTGTGTGTGTGTGGGGGGGGGGGGTGCGATACACACCCCCGCATTCCAAAGATTAGGCTGTGGGAATTACCAGGATTACGGTGGGGTGAGGATGAATATATCAACACTTAAATAAAGGACCATGATGTCATTGATGCACTTATATTTAAGTTATACCTGGCCGGGCTGGTATTCCAGAAACATCAATCCAAAGCTGTCTTTCATAACTAACACAGTTGGCAGTTTGATATCTGCCTTATGAGAAAACAAAACTACGCCAATTGGCCAATCGCAGTCATGGATTAAAGTGGACTTAAGTTGAAAGTTGAGTTCGTTTTAATCATACCGCCCCGGGGATTTGGGAGTTATATTTTAGCTGGTACTTAATTGCTGGGGCTGACGTAGGATTGGAAGAGGGAACTTGTCACGGTGTACATGGATAGGAGGTTGCGACTACCATTGATAAAGATATGAATGGTGCACTTCACCGACATGACATGGAGTTCGCACGGGTGTCGTAGGGGCACTCACGGGCGTCTTGCTACCTGAGCACGAAATGAGCTCCCTCTTACTCGCTAAAACAACGAAAGGAGAAGATGCAACCCTGGGCAGCTGGTGTGCAGTTGACGTGCATCCAAGGTACGCGTCCGCACGATTATGAGTCATGTACGACAAAAACGGTGGGTGTGTAAAACAGAAATGAATAAATGAATAAAGAACATAGTGAAAATCTACCGAAATAAAGAGATGATCTGTCAATTATGATGAATTATGATTCTT
>OZ022586.1:17383833-17533833 GCA_963669155.1 Arbacia lixula | reverse complement strand
GAGCAAGACGATGACAACGTAGAAGAAGTAGACGATGACGAAAAAGAAGAAGGACAAAACGATGACGAAGAAGAAAGAGGAACTTAGAAGAACAAAACTAACAAAAAGGGGGTGGGAGGAGGCGGAAGAGGAAAGGGAACAGGAAGGGTAGGCTAATATAACCAATGGAAGTAGAACTTGTATAACATTATGACTTTTCATTCAGTTTCATATTCAGAAATAAACCATCTGCACAGGATACGAGACATGTTCCCTATGCAGCAATTTCAAAGCTCATGATTATAAAACAGCTCAAATGCTGTTATAACGTGCAACCTCAAAATGACCCTGTCGTTCTCGAATAGTACAAATCGATGAAAATGTAATTGATATCATAAGGTGGACGTTTCCGTTGCAAATTCCTCTCCATTTCCTCTCATACTTCGCGGATTTTCCCCATATATTTTTCGAGGGCAAGCGCGTGTTCTTCTCATAAAGCCGAACACTGATCGGGGAAGCAGGTCGGCCGTGGGGCGATTTTGACCGAAATATTCCGATGCAGGTCTCGGATGAACTTTGTGACGTCACTGAAGAGTGCATCGGCGGTCACGGGTTTACTGTCTGTCATTAAGACGTGACAGGTCGGAGAGGTGTCTTTCATCATGTTAATCACTGTATGTGTGTGTGTGTGTGTGTGTGTGTTTGTGTGTGTGTGTGTGTGTGAGTGTGTGTGTGTGTTGTGTGTGTATTGTGTGTGTGTGTGTGTATGTGTGTGCGCGCGCGCGAGCTAGGGTGTATGTGCATGTAGTGTGCGTATGTTCACATCTACTACCTCCCACCCCGCCCTATTCCTTTGGCCTCTTTTAGTTGATTTATCCTATGCACCCCCACCCCCAACCCCAACCCCCTCCCCCTTCTCATATCGCTGTATATTCCTTAACCATTTATGTGCCAGATAAAACTGTATGGCATTCACGTATATCGCTTGTGAGAAAAATGCACAAGTGGTATATACACACACACACACACACACACACACACACACACACACACACACACACACACACACACACACACACACACACACACACACTTTCTCTCTCCCCACCCCTCTGTCTCTGCCTCTCTCTGTCACACACACACATACACACACACACTCTCTCTCTCTCCCTCCCCCTCCCCCTCCCCCCTTTCTCTCTCTCCTCTCTCTCTCTCTGTCTCTCTCTCTCTCTGTCTCTCTCTCTGTCTCTCTCTCTGTCTCTCTCTCTCTCTCTCTCTCTCTCTCTCTCTCTCTCTCTCTCTCTTTCTCTCTCTCGCTCATCATCTAACTATGCTCGCTGTCACTCTGCTCATATACAACAACACATCATGTTTCTTGGGCACGGCTATCATGGTCGTGGTGTTTGTCTCAGAAGGTTCAACAAGAGGACAACAATCATAATACTCGATCGGAAATGAATAACTAATAAATCAACCAAATAAAACTTCACCAGGCCTTATCTCAATTGTCCAGTTCTCCAAACAAACAATAAGAATAATTGAATGTTCGGGGAGAGAGATACGCGTGCAAACCGCCAACAGATTTCCTGCTGCATAGCTCATGACGCACACAGCCCTTGTTCATCGACGTAAAGATGTTTTCCTAAGCGGTGAGGAGTGAACATTATATCGCATTTAAAGGAGAACAAAACCTTAATCCGAATTTCACTTGCTACAGGTAAATGATGTGAGGTCTAGAAGGGGGCATAACATCTCCATTCCATCCTCCTTAACAGCCGTCATTCCTGTTCCATCAGCACGATAGAAACCACTCCTGATTGCCAGAACATAATTCGCTGATCTACAGTTCTGATTACGCAGATCAAGTGAGATTGGATAAGCGAAAATGTATATCTAAGTTTGATACAGCTAAAATGTTTAAGTTAACTGAATACTTGTTATAGGGAGAATGTCATCTCGTCCGACATGGTTCGCCGGTCAACATTTTGAGTGGCAGTCACTGGCGAGTTCCAACTTAAAGTTTGCGTCCAGTGTATATTTCTGTTTGGGTTCGGACTCGCCGATCGACAATTCGACGGTCTTCACTCTAAGGGACTCAAAACGAGCGAAATAGGACAAGCGAATGATGACGGCCATTTATTTCGTTCGTGCGGTCGTAGACTCACGTCTGCAAGGAGAATTGACTGTTCATGAGTAAACTTATATAGTTTTAAATAATCAGCGAATCAATGCTTGAGTTCCCACTTCATATGATGCATAATACGTTTGTTATGTTTGATTTTAAGCTATCAAGCTGAGTAGAGCTTTGACAGACGAAAGGACAACTATTGGTTCATCATCACCACCTCAAGCAGTCAAGTTCGTGTAGTCTACTGTTATTGCGGTTCCGCCCGCATTCCTTTATGGCTCCGACTTTAAAAAGCGATTTCAATTTAGGTCGCCTCGCGCCAAAGAATGTTGACTTTGGTTGGTGAAACATAAATGGATATTGAATAGGTTTTGTTTACACCTCCGCGATGCTGGCGGTGGCCTTGTGGTTAGGGGTTTCTTTTGGTGAAGAAGGTCATAGGTTCAAAGCACTGTTTATAACATATTACTCAGCATTTATGTTTAGAAATAAAATGTAAAGCACAATTGCAGATGATTATCCAATGTGATGTATATAATCGTGATGATCTTTTTAAAGTAATTTAACGGAGGCACGTTATGCGTTTTTTCAATAATACACACTCCTATGTCATATCCGTGGGAGGGATGGGAATACTAAAGGAATTCAAACGGTATTTATGGTATATTTTTATTTGTTGCAGAACAAACTGTTTGTACGAGATGGTATCAGCAAGTATATCGCCAGACCATGCACACGATGTATGCATAAGCAACAAGTACATGTTTACTAATAAGTAGTATTCGGACATTAATAAAGCTAAGGTAACACAAAGTGATTGAAGTCTTTCTCGATATTTGCCATGCGTGATTTCTGTATATCTATTTCCTTTCTCTATCTTTCCGCCTCTCTCTCTTTCTCTCTCTCTCTCTCTCTCTCTCTCTCTCTCTCTCTCTCTCTCTCTCTCTCTCTCACACACACTCTTTGTCTCCTTCTCTCTCCATCTCGACTTGTAATCACTATGGTCCCCCCCCTCCCTATAGTTCTTCGCCTGTTTGATTTCTGTTTTTATTCACTTTTCTTCTTCCTTTTTTCTTCTCCGTCGTTTTCTTCAATTTCCCCTGTTCTTGTCCCCATTTATTTGTATTTTGCTCCCTTTCATTTTCGTCTCCTCCGTCATCGGAAAGCCAACGATTATGTAATTAAACGTCGGTCGATACAAGTACGTCTTTTACGCACTGATGCATCTTACGTGCAGCGTTATCCATATTTTTTCGTGTGATCTATAGTCATCATTATAAGGATGATCGTGATTAAAAGCTATATCATATGTATTCCAGGTGTGGAAATAAATCAAATTGAACTGATTTCGAGACAATTCGATACAATGTCTACACCATCCCTCACGATGCACAACACCAATCCCAGTGGATCCACTATCATAAGTATATCAAGCATAACAAAAATTTAACGTCAAAAGCAGACATCGTTTCTATTGATATATCAAATATCACAGCTTGTCCCAATATTGGTTTTGACACGGCCGCTGTGTATCTAGAGATGCTCAAACCTGTCTCATCTGGGTGATAGGGCTCTATTCAACAATCATTGACAATATCTCATCAGACATGGACAAGAATGGGTTGAGGTTTGTTGTTGAAACTTCGCGCCTCCTAACAGAAAACGCCCCAAACCATTGGCACCTTTTCCCGGCGGTTACCATGGTAACAAACGTGACAAACTTTAAAGGTAGAATCGATGTTCCATACACCCATCCCATCTTTCTGTACCTATTTGTGTGCCGCTTTTAAAGAGTTTTAGATTACCAGGACCGTGACTGTGTCTATGACGTGGAAAATGCATGTCATATTGTAACACCCACGTGGACGAGACGCAATCGCGTTTGCATCGTGAAGATAATGACTGATGACGATGATCTGCATTGGTGTCCGAAATCAATTCAAAATTTGTAAGCACATTGGCACCAGTCTATCCGCCACACAAACAATCAACATGGTGAAATATGAAATATGTGTATGTGTTGTGTGTGTGTGTGTGTGTGTGAGAGAGAGAGAGAGAGAGAGAGAGAGAGAGAGAGAGAGAGAGAGAGAGAGAGGGGGGGGGGGGCAGGGTCATAAAGACAGATACAAATAAAGACAAACAGACAAACGTGCACACGGGGGGGGGGGGAGTGTTGGTTGTTGCTTACCTCTCATAAACACGACCATGACGTTAAAGGGATGGATACCAACTCGGTCACGTGACACCTGAGAGGGGTGGTAGGTGTTGGTAACCATGACAATAGCAAGGACCATCCGGGAATGCTTTACATAGAAGCCCCGGGGACAAACAAATCACCTCAGACATGAATAATGAATTGATCATCATGATGGATATGAAAATGACTTTGACATTTGAATTATTGATGTTCGTGTGGTGCACAGGTTTGATTGCGTCCGTTGTACTCGAGACAAACCGATTGTAGTTTCAAACATGGTTAAACGTAATGTACCCATTTTGCAGAAAAATCACAGTCTGTAAAATATTGCATGAACCAAATGCAATCCATATGAAATGTAAAGGTCAATGCAGACCCTCTTAAAAGCACTTTCTTAATGTACATTGTTTTCAGTCCACCCCGATGAACTCAATAACTTGAGCTCCAAGCTGGGAGGCTTCATCAATAAGTTAATAATTTTGAATTGAAGAATACGCCCCAAATCCTCATTTTCTCAGCCAAAATAACAGTCGACAAGGTAGGCCTCGGTAATAAGTCAAAAGTTCAAATAAGCCGTGAAGTCAGTCAAAGGTGTACGAAGACAGTGTACTTTTCTGATGACAACTGGTGTAGGAATCCACGCCCTTGGAATCTTCAATCAATCCCACTTCGGTATGTGTCAGATAGTGGACAATATTTTCGTCTCCTCCTTCGCGGTTTCCATCACCTCGCAACAACCAGGTAGCCTAGATTCTAGGCGCTAGCATTTATTTTCCAATTTCTTTTTATCCCAGAATAGCGTCTGGACTCACAGCCTACGCCTTATACTGACTCTCATTTTACCCTCATTTTCTCCAAAGAGACGCTCAGTTAGATGTCCAGATTCATTTCGACCAAGAAGAAATATGAAATTAATCATTCTCAGCCTGGACCCTCGGCTGACAGCCGTGTGGGAATCTGGCCGTGTCAGCTGACCGAGTTACCACACAAACGCCGAGTGATCACGTGATAAAACAGATCAGGTGATATCGGATAATTTTGACAGCATGATAATCCATGGACGACAAAAAATAACACCAAATGCGATCAAGTATTTGTGGAAATATCTAAATTAATAAATGAGGTGTGCGATCCGCCACGCCCATACAGACAAAGTTGTCGACATGGGAAATTTGCTTTCAAATGAACTGCCCTGGTACAGTTATGACAGTGAAGGTCTCCGACGACAAGATCAGTCGCACAACACTGGCTCAATCACAGCCGTAGCCCCTACGACTGCATAATCACGACAAAATGTACAGTAGGTTTACAGAGGCATACCAATAATAAACGTGTTTGATTGTCTGTGAATTACTGCTTCGATGTCCTTAAAATAAGAGAATAAGGTGGAAGCTGGGATACAACGTAGAGGCCATCCACATGGTGTTCTCATTCGGAAGGCGAAGGAACTATAGGAGCACCTCGGCCTCGGGGACTGAATTAGGGGACCAAACAACCTTCAGTATTCTAAAAAAACATGAACAATCTAAAACAAAATGACGATCTATCTATGGCTTAAACTAATATCGGAAACGCCCAAGCAAACCCAAACAAATGATATGTCTATGTTATTTACATGTTCAGTTCATTTTGAAATTACTTTAATTAAACTTTATTACGGGTATGAGGTTCCAACCACCGTTCTTGGTAATCTACACTTTGTGGTGATCGCGGTCGACATTTTGTTGAATCTCCAACGATGAAGTTGAACTCTTCACCCGTTCCGTCACCACTTGTTTACAATTTTTACTCCAGCGAAAAAGAATACCATCAAACATTACTGCCTCGCAAGCTGGGAAACGCATCCAATCCCGATATTCCCTCAAATTTATTTGTCAATGTCAATTAATCTCTGGTAAACTTTGACGTTGTTTTCATCACCCCAACTCCGTGCAGGTATGGATTAGCGATCAGTGACAGCAAAACCCGACACTGTTCCAATTATTATTTTTGTTGCTCTGCCCGGGAAAGATGAGACCGTGACGTCACTCGTTGTATCTCTCTCCTCTCGCTGTTGTAGGTAGCCTGGTTTCCAGGCTCTTCGGCACTTTTTAACCTAACCTATTCAATAAAGGGGTCTAGCTGTAGTAGAGTAATCATTCTGAATGTCTTCTCCGGCTCGCTCCAGTATGAGGAACGAGGAGAATGATCTAGTGCTAGTCTGATGACTACTAGAATCCACTTTTCAGTTTGGATGAGACAAGGAGACAAGTTATGAGTGAGAATGTCAGTAACAACACGGTTTTTGCAAACGGCTCTGAAGTCTACGAACACAGACCGAACCTGCTTTGGAAACTTGAAAAATATTACACCGTTCATATATGTAACACATTAACATTGGATTGAGATTAAGTGATGTAAATGCCTGTTTTTTGTGGCATGATTTCTGGATGTGACTCAATCTTCCACCACACAAAATATCATGGGTTGGAAACACGAGGTTTGATTAACATTCACAGCGTCTTTGGGGTGAGACTAGATATGGCCTGGTTGTGAACTCGTCCTGTCAAAGTCGACCAACACGCCGATCAGTAAAGAAGGTCAATTCGACCCCGATTTTAAGGTGTATCGTGCAATTATGTGCGCTTGATTAATTGTCTTCCGTCTAGTCTTCCCATTCCAGACGTTGTCTTCTATTTCAACCCGTGAATGTGAATACAGTCAACATCATGATGTCATGATTATCTCAACTTTAGGTAGGCCCTCTATGCAGACAGGACATCGGTATACCAATCGACTGTGTAGCATCACCGTGAAACGAAAGCAGTGTTTTAATGCAATTCATTACATATGTACATTGAGATTGGAAGAACTTAAGAACTAGAACTCGAATTCCAATCGATCATTTGAAATATCTCTCCCTTTCCACACTTTAAAGATGAAAGTCACTTTTGTTGTCGACGTTCTGCATGCTCCATTTAAATCTGAAATCTCACTTGGACGTGTCGTCGTGATTCAGTGCTTTTAAGAGATGGAAATAGAATCCGACCCAGCTTAATGTTCACTCTAATCTTCTCTTTGGATATAGCCTGGTTACCATGCGCTTAGACATTTCTCACCCAAACTAATTCCACAGTCTAGTACTGTTGAGACTAGTCAGTTGATCATTCTCATTTCCTTCGAGCCGGAGAAGGAACTGAGAATGGTTAGTCTACTGCAGCGAGACTCCTTTATATAATATTTTGGTTTAGAAATGCCCAGCAGCTTGAAAACCAGGCCATCTTGAATGCTGTTGGCATGTTTAGGTGAGCTACGCCACGCGCAACGACCTATTTCTCGCCAACCACCAAAAGATGTCCTTACAGGTCTTCCATAGTATTTGTTCCTCCTCACCTTCTTCAGCATCTCTAGTGTCAGACACCAAATCATCTTTCCCGCTAAGGGGGACTATGCTATACGTTACCATGGATACTAGCATTCCATGCTGTAGTGTATTGAACTACATGATTGCTATGCACATCTGTATTGCATGTATCTGTGTATCATGCTCCTTTAAGTTTCAACCATGCCTTGCATGTAACACTTTCACTTTGTACTTCGCTCTGTCTCAAACTCTCAGTTCTTATCTTATTCTCACATTCCAATCGCTATATTCATTTGACCACAGCATCCTGCCACTGGTCGCTCCCCAGATGACTCACTTCTCTAACCCAAAATATTATTGTACCAACCAGTACCAATCATGACTAATGATGGAAATATTATACCCCTGTATATATAAGCAAAAGTATTCCAGAATTAAAACACTTGTAGTTTATACATCAAGCAGACAAGTCACTCTTGCTCTCTGTTCGTGTCTTGTGTATTATCTTTATGTACCTAACCCAATACATAAAACTGGCGACGAGGATTCTTCTACACTTCAACGTTTAGCTCGCTCAATGGCTCTGATCGGAAAAATTGATGAATTTCGTGAGGGGAAGGAGGAGTGGTCGCAGTACATTGAAAGGCTGGACCTGTACTTTAAAGCCAATGACATCACCTCTGAGGGAAAGATGCAAGCTACTTTGCTCACTGTCATTGGTCCTTCTTCATACAAGCTCCTGCGGAATCTGGTGGCTCCTGTTAAGCCGGCAGACATGAAATACGCGGATCTGGTCGAGGCGATGAACAAGCATCACAACCCAATACCGAGCGAGATTGTGCAGAGATGCAAGTTCAATAGCAGATTTCGGATGGAGGAGGAATCGATTTCCGACTTCTTGGCATCATTACGATCACTTGCAGAATTCTGCAACTATGGGTCAACGCTTGACACTATGCTACGTGATCGTCTTGTATGCGGCGTGCTTAACGACCGGATTCAGAGAAGGCTCTTGGCGGAAAAGAAGCTGGATCTCCAGACGGCAGTCGAGATCGCCACCGGCATCGAGACAGCTGCCACAAATGTCAGGGACCTGCAGGCTGCGCAATCAAGGAGGGAGAAGGTGCACAAAATGTCTCCCACCCAGCCAAGCCAAGGGAAACCGAAGCCCTGTTTTCGATGTGGAAAAGGGAACCACACTGCCGATAGGTGCCGTTTCAAGGAGAGCACCTGTCACTTCTGTCAGAAAAAGGGGCACATCGCAACGGTTTGTCTCAGCAAAAAGCGGGGGAATACACCTCAGCGAGGAGTGAAAGCTGTTGGCGCATATGAACCACCAAACCATGCTGCAGATGGAGGTACGGATGAGGGCGCAACGTACCGACTCCATCAGTTGAAGAACAAGAAAAGTTATCCACCGATGACAACGTCACTTAAAATTGATGGCCAGGACGTAGAAATGGAAATCGACACCGGAGCTGCTATCTCCTTGGTGTCGGAGAAAACTGTCAAAACATTGTGGCCAGGAAAGAAATTGGTAGCGTCCAACATCACCTTGCGCACATACACGGATGAGGTGATCAATGTCGCAGGCGAAATGGATGTGGACGTCACACACGAGGGAACACGCCACACCCTGCCATTGATAGTAGTAAAGAAGGATGGGCCAAGCCTCCTCGGCAGAAATTGGCTGTGTGTGATCAAATTGGATTGGCAGCGGATACACGCCCTTCGCCATGGCAACCTGAATGATACACTTGAACGTCATGCCGCCGTGTTCACAGATGAACTTGGCACGCTGAAAGGAGTAAAGGCCACCATCCATGTCGACAAAGATGCCACGCCTCGCTTCTGCAAGGCACGTGTAGTGCCATACGCCATGAGACAACTAGTGGATGACGAGCTGGAGCGCCTCCAAAAGGAGGGCATCATCGAGCCCGTCCAGTTCTCAGAATGGGCCGCACCCATTGTACCAGTGATGAAGGCAGACAAGACATCTGTTAGAATATGTGGCGACTACAAAGTCACAGTGAATCGAGCAGCAAAATTGGATCGGTACCCCATACCGAAAATTGAGGATCTCTTTGCGTCACTTGCTGGGGGGAAGAAATTCACGAAGCTGGATATGTCGCAGGCATATCAGCAGCTCATACTTGACGACGAATCTCGCAAATATGTGGTGATCAATACACAGAAGGGCCTATTCCAATACACACGTCTACCATTCGGAGTTTCTTCGGCCCCAGCCATTTTTCAACGCGTGATGGAGGGCTTGCTCCAAGGCATACCACACGTCAGCGTATACCTGGATGACATTCTTATCACCGGAGAGAATGATCATGACCACCTCGCCGCGCTCACAGCCGTGCTTGATCGCTTACAAGATGCCGGGCTTCGTCTCAAAAGAAGCAAGTGTGTGTTCATGGCCCCATCCGTGGAATATTTGGGCCACACCATCGACGCAGAGGGACTACACCCCACAGCTGCCAAAGTGAGCGCCATCAAAAATGCTCCAGCACCGAAAAATATCACTGAACTGAGGGCCTACTTGGGATTGCTTGCATACTACGGAAAGTTTCTCCCCAACATGTCAACTGTGCTTACGCCCCTGTATGCGCTACTCCACAAAGGCACGAAGTGGAGGTGGGGATCATCTGAGCAAGCGGCTTTTCAACAGTCGAAGGATTTGTTGATCTCATCACAAGTTTTGATGCATTATGATCCTCAACGGGAGATCATCGTGTCGTGTGATGCATCCCAATATGGCATTGGTGCCGTCATCGCGCACCGCCTCGACGACGGTTCCGAGAAACCTATCGCTTTCGCGTCACGCACTCTCCATGACGCGGAAAAGAAATACTCGCAAATCGAGAAGGAAGGGTTGGCCTGTGTGTTTGCAGTATCGCGATTCCATGACTACATCTACGGGCGGCATTTCACGCTAGTCACGGATCACAAGCCACTGCTGGGCCTCTTCAATGAAGAGCGTTCTGTGCCTGTCCAAGCCTCTGGTAGGATCCAGCGATGGGCATTAACTCTGGCGTCATATGAATATACACTGCGTTTCAAACCGACACAAGCCCACGCCAACGCGGATGCACTAAGCCGCCTGCCGTTGTCGGAGAAGCCAGCGTCAGTGCCAACACCAGCCGAGACCATACTCCTTCTTGAGATGATCAATGAATCGCCAATATCATCAGCGGACATCAAGACGTGGACTCGGAGAGATCCGGTTCTCTCCCGTGTCCTCGGGTTCGTGGAAAAAGGTTGGCCAAACAAGCATGACAATGACGACATGCGAGCGTACCACACGCGGCGAAATGAACTGTCGGTCTACGATGGCTGTATTTTGTGGGGGAACAGGGTGATCATTCCACCACAGGGTCGATCTCGAGTGCTAGAAGAGCTACATGACAGCCATCCCGGTATGGCTAGGATGAAGAGCTTTGCCAGGGCCTTTGCGTGGTGGCCCAACATGGATAAGGACATCGAAGCGACGGTAAAACGTTGTGAAAATTGTCAGCAGACTCAACCGTCACCCGCAAAGGAGCCTCTCCACCCATGGACATGGCCAAGTCGGCCATGGTCGAGGTTACACATCGACTACGCTGGCCCGTTCATGGGAAAAATGTTCCTCATCGTCGTAGATGCTCACTCCAAATGGCTGGAGGTTATGCCATGCAATTCGTCGACATCGACGACCACGATCGACAAGCTGCGGTTGATATTTGCTACTCACGGGCTGCCAGACAGGATCGTTTCGGACAATGGCACATGCTTCACCAGCGGGGAGTTCACCTCCTTTTTGAAAAAAAATGGAGTTCGCCATTCGACCACGGCGCCATACCACCCGGCATCGAACGGGCTCGCAGAACGCGCCGTGCGAACCTTCAAGGAGGCCATGAAGCGCGCGAGCAGCGGCTCCATCGAGACGAAAGTTGCGCGGTTCTTGTTTCGCTACCGGAACACACCACATTCAACGACAGGTTGCACGCCGGCAGAATTGCTTTTCGGTCGAAAAATGAAAACGCATCTTGAAAACCTGAGACCCGACATCGCCTCCCGCGTTGACGATCAGCAGGAACGGCAAAAGCAACGGCACGACAAACACGCAAAGCACCGCTCATTCCGCGAAGGGGAGGAAGTGTATGCGAAAAACTTCGCAACAAACAACCCAAAATGGTTACGAGGTAAGATACTACAACACGTAGGGCCGATCTCCTTTACCATTGAGCTCAGCGATGGCCGCGTCTGTAAGCGCCACAGTGACCACATACGCAAACGCGACATCTCCGTGGAGACAACACCGCAGAGCGACTCGATCGTCGACAGCGACATCGACATCGACAACGATGATAGTGGGCCCAGCTCTCCGCCAACTATCGCTGAAAGTCCTGCCCAATCATTGCCACCGGCTCCGAATGCTGAACGACCTCGCCAACCAGGCCAAACTAGCGAACCTAGAGACGCCTATCCGACTCGCAATCGGAAACCACCACAGCACTATGGCTTCCCGATTGCACATTAAAATGTTATTCCTTCACAATGATTGACCCTAAGCGATACATAAATGCATGATGAATCTGATCCCTTGGACACCGCATATCTTCGACTAGAAATTAATTGGACTATAGGTCTACCGTTATAATCAGAATTTCTATGGACCAAATTGAAGTTTCGATGAAAATTCACAAATGTATTATCATGATGTTGAAATCAATTCACCTTGCATTTTGTTTGTGGTAATACAGTTAGAATATGAAGGTTTCCATATTGCTTCAGGAAGGAACTTGAATTAGAAGAGTAGAAATAATTTTGTCATATGGTATTAAGGATTTTTGTACACGCAAAATAAAGTAGAGTAAGTATTATTTAGAGAGGGAGGAAATGTAGTGTATTGAACTACATGATTGCTATGCACATCTGTATTGCATGTATCTGTGTATCATGCTCCTTTAAGTTTCAACCATGCCTTGCATGTAACACTTTCACTTTGTACTTCGCTCTGTCTCAAACTCTCAGTTCTTATCTTATTCTCACATTCCAATCGCTATATTCATTTGACCACAGCATCCTGCCACTGGTCGCTCCCCAGATGACTCACTTCTCTAACCCAAAATATTATTGTACCAACCAGTACCAATCATGACTAATGATGGAAATATTATACCCCTGTATATATAAGCAAAAGTATTCCAGAATTAAAACACTTGTAGTTTATACATCAAGCAGACAAGTCACTCTTGCTCTCTGTTCGTGTCTTGTGTATTATCTTTATGTACCTAACCCAATACATAAAACATGCATACTAATCGACCTCTTTATTTTAGGGAAACAAAACAGAAAGGCCCATATGCACAGCGACGGTTCAATCTAAACGTAGTCTAACTTAAAACTTAACAAAATACGACATCGGATGCTCTCACAAAATTAATGATTATTATCACAAAATTTAATTTCAATTATTTGGTACAATTATCATGAGGACGAAGTCAATGTACTATAGAGATTCTGAGGGAGAAAATCAAGTATATTGCTTCACTAATCATGTTATTTTATTTGATGTCCCATAATATTAGTCCAGGTTAAGTACACGTGTAAAGTTAAACCACCCTTGTGCATACGGGCGAACGGCAAAACTTGCACAACAACTCTCCTGTTAGCCACAGATTCAATGTATATGTGCGTGTGTATGGGAGAGAGAGAGAGAGAGAGAGAGAGAGAGAGAGAGAGAGAGAGAGAGAGAGAGAGAGAGACGGAGATTTTGCGTCACCAGACGCCGCCCAGATTCGAACCTCGAAACTTTGCTGATTTCCACAGTCGCTTGGATTACGGGCGCACGCCACAACGCCTTGTTCCACTGTTGACACATGATTGAGGGCTCATTGACGTACATGTAGTTCCTATTAGCTTGGCTTCAAGACTTTTAGGCATTTCTAATTTAAATTCTACAAATATTAACAGATTTGGCTGTAGTAGCGCAATCACTGAACTTTTTTTTTCTTTTCTTCGGCTTGTATTTGGGTATGCCAAACTGCCTTGAAGTCAGACTCGGTTGAGGGTAGTTTTAATACATGTATATTGCAAGCAACATCAATATTACCGTAAAGCATTGTATTGGCTATTAACCCTCTAAGAACCATAGATCAATGGGTTTTTCCTGGCTTGGCACTGATTGAGCTAATGTGCATGATTAAATTCAAAGCGAACCTCGGCAATTCTGCCGTAAGATATTAATCCTGACAAATAATGTTGCCCTTGTTCCTAGCACGCACGACTCACGCACTGAGTTAATGGGTTGAACTAATTCCTGGAATTATTAACATGATTGATAAGTTAATGCTCGCTCTTCATTAATTGATTACATCCTCTACGAATGTTTAATACTTGCCATACACCGCCCCTATATGGCATATAGAGTTTGTGCTGTTGATTTTGCCTAACTCTACACACATTTGCTACAGTGTTATGGCATACTTGTAGCAGAGCATGGATGAGATGGATATGGAGCGTACGGTAACGCCGATGAGTTAAGGGGTTGTAGCTCAGTCTGTAACAAAGATGTTTGAAAACAACGTTTGTGCCTAACTCTATACTAACACGTCCATGGCAAGTACGTAAATACGTTATGCACATAATGCACAAAATATTAGGAAGTTGTGCCTAACTCTAGACTATTTAAGTACACGTAGTACATGAATTGTGTGTTTATTGCTGTCTAAGTCCATGTCTAACCATGTGCCTAACTGTAGTAGGACGCGCCGTTCGACCTTCCGCCGAAAACCACATCGGTTCGGCGGGGGGCTCCAGGCGGGCCATGGCCGGGACGGGCCAGTGGGGTGCCCGCCTGCAACGGGGCCATTTGGGCTACAGAAAACTCCACTCAAAATAAACCAGGCTCTCCTTCAGTCCACATCTCTGAGCAGACATATCGGCGTTAGAGATGTGTCATGTCTGGTTCAAAAGTGAACCACAGTTCTACACCGTCGAACACTGTCGAAATACCAGCATATTTGTGTTCCCTAGCCAAAACGGGCGTTAAAACAGCGGTCTAGGCCAGGGATTTGTCTAGGCTTAGACCCCGTGTCATTATCCAGGTTATATTTCATGCCCTACTAAGCTCATGTAATAAAATTGGTGATAAATCTTCGTTTTTATTCGATCGGTCAAATCCCTGAGAAGTCGATAGGTCAAAGGTCAGGGGAATAACTCAAAATGACAACGACAGCGTCCGGTCACGAATACCTAGCTTCTAGCATGGAGATGCGAGTTTCACATTATATATGATTCACATCTATATCTGGAAATATTGACTGAACACTCTTCTCTGCATGTTGCTCCTTCAGTGGTTAGATAATGATTCCAGACTTAGATGTTTTTTAGACATACTTGTGAAGCAGTGATAATGCATGGGCCTATGTGGTTGGATCCACTGAGATTGCATCTGGTTCCACTAAAGTCTTAACGCCCTAACTTGTTTGGGAAAATGTAAAACAAAACAAAAACGTTATTTCGATAAGAGAATGGTCAAAATGAGACGGTTATTCGTGTCTACCATGGATCCTAATACGGTCCATGATATACATGTTTATCCGCAACCTAGAACCTAAGCTAGGTCACGAGCTAAAATAACAAGGAACTGTCAGTATTTACTGAATCACACTGTGAGTGCATTGGGACGTACGCATATAAAAAACACATGGTTTGTGGCCACGTGGGCTGCATTATGTAACGTGTTTTTGAGTTGGTTCCCCACGTGGTCTGGTTCGGGTTGTTGTCGTTTTCACGACCAATTTGCCCTTAAATAATGCGAATGTGCCATAATGATATTTATTGACTGTCGACATTTCTGACACAAGACCACTTTCCTTACATGAACAGCCCCCCCCCCCCCCCCCCTTACTCCCCCGCACCACTGCACACCTCGGTAGCAAAGAAGTTACAGAATTTTGAACGATTCATCAAAGCCGACTTTTTCATGGGAATATTAAATGTATTTGCCCCCACCCCAAATAAAAATGTAAACCGGTGTTAATGTGAGGAAAGGTGTAGATTTAATGTACGTGTGTGTGTTGGGGTACTTTCCGAGTCAAGCCATGCACGCGTCTCGTTTCCGTGCGGGGTTGGCATTGATGGGGATGATGGGGGGGGGGGGGCTTTAATGATGCTATGTCGGAACCGAACCCCTCTCCCCTCCCCTTCATGATCTATTCACACGTTGCACCTCGTCAACTCATTCCTCCATCCCTTCCATGCCTATACATCATTCCCAGAAGGAAGTCGTACCAGGGAGGTGGGAGTTGACCTCCTGGTCGTACTTGTGTAATCCGCCCCGAAATATGACATTGAACTTAGAAGCCCCCAATGTTTTTGAGGAAAATCACCATAGGACAGGTCGGGTGAATCAATTTGAATTGAAAGATGGAAATTCATATCCTTGGAGGAATTCATCCAGTTCGTATTCAGTGCACCATTTCTATTTCTTATTTTTTTTTCCTCTTTTAAGCACACGAAGATACTTATGCCTATGTGTAATGCGCTGTACGAAACCATGTTTGATTATCATCATTATGAATTCATTTCATCTATTCATTCAAATCGTATGTACATAATGCTGGCTTGTAGTATGCAATGACCATCAGTGAGTGTGCTACTACTATTGAGATTATACGTTGTAGTATGCCATCAATATTACCTGCGTTGTGTATTCGAAAATCCAAACTATTTTTGTTGGGAGACATCAGATTGTAATCCGCGCGAATAATGGAGATTTGTGGTCGGGCCCCGCGCCATGGGAAGTCGTACAAGTGCCAAGGTGTCCGACAAGCTGACGCACGCCGAGGAGACCGGGTGGATAGGTCAGGGGGATTTTATCGTCTGTGTGCGTTAGTCTGGCTCCAATTCACGTGAGTCACCGGTGTGATGATTATAGATGTAGGAGGTTGAAGTGGAACGGAGATGGGCGTATGCACCACCAGATTTCGACTTGACGAATGGCCGAATAACGAGGTATGGCGAAAAAAGGGGTAGGTGGTTCCAGCGAACGCCCATGTGTCTAAAAACGTCGAGACTAGATGTAATGTACTTGGACATTTATTGAAACACAAAAAGCAAATCTGAAACGAGTCTTATCTTACGAGCACGTGTTTTAGACAGTTTCATGTTATCGAGTATTGGCAATGATAATCTGCACTATGGTTGATGAGGACGGTAAAATTACGTACACGACGTTGTATGCTCCTGCTTATTTCCGGACGCGGAGTGTCCGAATTTCGAGTAACGGCAAATAACGGAAATAAGAATATGATGAGATGGTGGAAGTGAAGGAGAAATAGTGGGATAGGGGGCCCGAAGGGGAAAAAGGAAAGGGAGAGAGAGAGAGAGGTGGGGGGGGGGGTGGGGGGGGGGGGAAAACACATAGGCTAGTCTACGTGTCGAGACTCATGTAATGAAGAAGGATACAGTAGGCCATAACAATGGATCTATCCAGTCTCCAGCCGAGCCCAAGGAGACTGCGGTTATCTGAGACACCAAATCACTGTCTGGACATTGATGGTTCATCATTAGCATTCACAAGATGGGGCAATACCGTAACACCGGGTATCCAGTCACTGTCCTCAACCATCATCGCCTCGCCGTCAAGGTCGTGCCGTACATTGTGTGGATTCATTTCGTCTCCCGTCCAGCTGGAGAGGTCCGATTCTACAATATGGTATTCTTGTACTCTGAGCTTGGAGAACCAACATTACTGTGACGTTGTGAAGTTGAAGAGTTTCATTTTTTCATGGCATGTGCCGATATGTCAACTTGGTGATCGCATGTGGATCATCACATGCACGTGGTTCAAGGAGCTAGGATGAAGCAGCTCCTCTTCATACATCCTTGCAAGGAGCGAACAAGGAGGTGTAAGATATCGATCAGTATACCCATGGTGTACCTAAGTGAGAGTCTGTGTGTGTGTGTGTGTGTGTGCGTGTGTGTGTGTGTGTGTGTATGTGTGTGTGTGTGTGTGTGTATGTGTGTGTGTGTGTGTGTGTGTGTGTGTGTGTGTGTGTGAGAGAGAGAGAGGAGAACAAGAGAGAGGCAGACAGACAGACAGTTTACATAGTGTGTAGCTTTGCCACTGAGAGGGAGAGGAAAGGGGCGGGGCTGGGTTTCGCTGTCGCAGAGGGAGAGGAAGGTTTGGACTCTTCGGGCTGAATTCGAGGACAATGATCTACTTACATCCTCTGCACAAACGTCTATTCACCTTTTGTACACACCACTTCGTATTTAACATCATCAATTCCTAATCTTTCACCCTCTGACTGCCACATGTGCCTTTTGCACAATCTTGCTACACGCAAATCTCATAGAGCAGTGGTTAGCCTGGTACACGAAGGGTGAAGCTCTGCGTGCCCTCTTTCGTGCTGCTCGGGGAACTCTCCTTGTTACATGTGCAAAATAGTGAATGCATGGAATGTGGACTTAACCCTCCGTCTGCCGGCTTCCTGCACTCCATTAACCTTCCTATGCCAAAATGCACAAGTGGAGCATAAAGAGTTAATTTTAAGACATACATTATGAATGCATTATGTATAATGCTTGCAGCACAGTTCGGGTGACTGCTACATTGCTACTGCGGAAGCTATTATGAAAATTCTTCTCAGCGTGAAGTAACATTTAGCAAACAGTTTGAGGTAACTGTTTCGTAGAATTTGTATTCATATATCGTATCAAATCAAAGTAGATCAATACCAATAGAATGTCGGGATGGAAGGGGGGGAGGAGGGGGGGGGGGGGTATATTCTCAAAATGAGGCAAAAATTGGTAGAGGTGCCGATCCAGCGGTACTTGTCTGGCTTCTTGACCCAAGCTACGGGGTACGATCCCGGCTCCTGGGTCACCGGGGTTTACCCTTCTTCTGAACTTTTGGGAAAACAAACCTCCTATTATCTGAAACCCGCTAAGTGTTATAAGGTCGGGGAGAGTGGAGGGTGCGGCGGGGTGGGGAAGAAATGTGCTTAGGGGATGGGGTTGGGGGAGGGGTGGTAGGGAGAGTTGGCGAGATTGGGATGAGGTAATAGCATGGATAATCGCAATGAGATGGATGGATTGGGGAGGATGGGGTGGGAAGAATAGTGCTTGTGGGATGGGGAAGTGGTGGGCGTTGGTGAGGGTAGCATGGTAGAAGGGTAGGGTGGTGGGGGAGGCGTGTCGGCGAAGAGTGAGAGATAGGAGTGTAGAAAGGATACATGGGTATATCAATAAGGTGGAGACGGGGGGGGGGGGGGGTTGTTGTTGTTGAGGGGCGGTTAACAGATGCATTTCGATAGAATGAAGACGATGCTAATTGAACGGACATTTGTTATTTCTTTAACTATGCGATATTCATCTCCTTAAAGTGAAGATTGCTAAGGACGACTTTACGTTCTTAGCGAGATTTGAGAGGTCAAGTAATGCGATATTTAGAAGGTGATTAATTTGTCAGTAGGCATAATAGGGAGTGAAATAGTTGCCGAGGTTGGCAAAATATAACAATGAATAGATTTATTTTTCTGTCCGAAATTGGATTCTCTCCTCCCCCCCACCTCCCCCCACCCCCACCCCCCACCCCCTCTCTCTCTCTCTCTCTCTCTCTCTCTCTCTCTCTCTCGTACACGTTCTTTCTGTAAACGTTTTTATCTCTCTCCCTTTATCTCCCCTCCCTCCACCTATTTTTTTCCCTTCATCACTGTATCTCCTTTTCTACCTCTTTCAATACCTTCCGTTGTATTCTAAATGTTTTTGAAGCAAATAAGCAATATGATCAATTTAAATTCCTTTAAAGATATCATGGTACCTGCGGTGAATATAATTTTGATATCGTTTGGTGAACATGAAATGCGTCTTGCCATCAACTTCGTTTGTTTATAGTTCTGATTGAATGTTGATGATTGTAGGGTTTTTGAAATAAAACCGTTATCTTGACAAACCTCATCATCCTTTAAGAAAATACTTCACGGATTCAACCACGCGGGACTGCTTAACGGGAACGTTTGGAAGTATGCGTATTTTGGTAAGAGATACAGATACCAACAAGTCCATCGCCATGCGTGCTGGCGTGATAATTCTAGCATCCCTTTGGACAAAAAGACTCCCCATTGTGCTCCCGAAATAACTAACAGCTTCGTCAATGCCTCCACAAAATATCTGTAAACATCAGGCCCTGCCGTTATGCAGGAAATCGCTGAAAGTTGTTCAAGAGATTGAAAATCAAAAGAAATGGAAAAAGTGAGAAGAATATAGGTGCGCGGATCCGTGGTTTGACCTTGGGTTGCATTCTTCGCGTGTCCTTATTGAGGACACCATAGGGTCAGACGGAGTATCAAGTCACCTGTGTGGCTAGCTTCAGCCAAGCGGGTTGCACAATGTACACATTGTTCGGCGTCTTCAGTCTGTCCGGCGCGTGGAGTGCTAGTCTACGTATTTCAGACTAAATTGTATGGAAACGAACTGAACACGCTCGGATTCTCTCCCTTCCTCTCCTTCTCTCCTTCACTGTCTACCTTTCTCTATCTACATACATGTATATATCTCCCTCCTACATCTCCCCTCTCCCTATTTATCCTTTTCTACCTTCTCCATCATCTCTCTCCCTCTCTCTCAAATCACATTATGACGTTGTACAGTTCAACTGTAAACGCAGCTAAACCGGAAATGCTATACAAATCTGTATTCACCGCACTTTGGCTACATTCAATAATACAATATACGGTCTGTCTTTTTATTGATTTAAAACTTAATTTGATCGTCAAGTATTTCTTTTGTAAATAGCACAAACTCCAGGGGGAAAACAAGCCAATTCTCGGACTGAGTTCTGTTTGCAGACTAATCGCCCCATATCCTGTGTAGCGAGTGAAGGTCGTCACGCAAATTAGTAAATTGAGGACAATTTCAATTGATCGTCTGACCACCTCTCAAAATAACTTCTGTCTGTTTTTTGAGTGAAATTGATGGAAAAAGAGGGTTTGGGGGATTTAATGTTTTCAAAATTTTGTATTCACGTTGAGAGACTGGCGGATGTATGTGTTCTGTTGAAATAATTTCGGTACACAGTTCCTTAAAGTGACCAAATGGATACGTGCAAACAACCGAATTTAATCATTTTAAAGGTAGGTTATCCTTTTTGAAGGTTAAAAAAATGGGTTAATACTACGGAAAATGCAAGAAAATATCGTGTATGAACTTCCCTCACAATAATATAATTGGATTCCCATTAGATAATGTTGAAATCTGTCATTCTTGTCCGAGTATTGCCCGAGTAGCAACAAGTTATTTGTTCAGAATGTGTTCCATCCCTTGAAACTGTACCACGAAATACGGGTGAATGTAACATCGCGTCACTGCGCATTAAGGGTGACGTTGTGAAGACATTACGAAAACGACTTATTCAGGCCCTATAGACGAATAGAGCCATATACGAACTAACGATCCTGCTAGCTATAGTGAAACACTCAACCTAACGAACAATGATTATTCTTTCAATATTCATTGCGCCTGGCTCCTTTGCCATCATTCTAATATACCTGTATGTGCATAATGCAATTATCCATCTCCAAACTTATGACTATCGTTCCTTTTGGTTGTTATAATAGAACATGGGTGACATGATTTTGATATGAATTAAGCAGATCGAATGGGAAGAGCATGAACCTAGGACGACAGTAAAGTCCGTCGTTAGAGCGGGTTGATCAAGTGGATTTGATAACGTCTTCGGGCAATAAATTCTCAGGAAGATCCTCGGAACAATTATTTGAGTAAAAGGGGGGCAAAGCGATGAAACCCGAGAAAACTGTTTTAATGAGTTGCCGAAAATCCCTTCGGTCCCATACGTGGATTCATTTGTATTTACAGGCACGACGAAACAATCGTCTTGTCGCATCTCTCAGCGCGTCTTGTCAAACTTTCCGCGGGTTTCAAACCAGGCCTACCTGATTCATGCCAATGCTATGCTGCCAAGGTCGTGTGGAATACGGCTCTCAGGAAGAATACGTCCCACTCTTGAATTGTGAACGACACATACGGTAGTCACATCAAATCACATCTCAGGTCCACCTCTGGTGTCGTGTGGAATAGCATCCTTTGTGGACACGTGTTCTTCAAGAGATGTTTAGAATGAAAACGTTAAACAAATAGCAAAAAACTCATGATACTTGTTACTCGTTAGCCTTGGTCCCAGACTGTGGGGTGTGAAGGTATATACATGTAGAGACTTTCCACTTCTGCACAACCATGTGTGTAAACAACCAAGTCTGAGAACACAATCTAAGCTCTGCTCGGAGCAGTATAGGAAAGAAGGATTAGTCTATGTTGTCAGACAATGTTGTCAAGCTGTGCTCAGTCTATGTAGGTAATGTACGTGATCACGTAGCTTGGCTTGTAGGGTGTTTAGCATTCCTATAACCTAAAGTGAAAAACAGAGTCTATTACTAGTCACCTTTAATAATAATGATTGTATTTTCTTAGTATAAATAGAGAACGATTTATCCCATGCAGCCAGACCCTCGTATTGAGTAGTTTAGATTAGAGATGCAGGGATATGACCCACGTTAGAGAGAAAGAGAACTTACAATAACATTATAATCAGATGAAAAGTAGGTTAGAAGGACCAAGAACTCAGAAAGAGGACAGTTAGCTACGATCTTAGGACCGAATCTCAGTTTGCAAGCAGCGGCGACCTGGGTAACGCAGCTCAGGTGGTCGGGCCTCGGGGCCGAGCCGGGGCCGAGCCGGGGAGGTGATGGGGGTGGTCACGGGGCCCTGACCTGACCTCTCACAACGGATCATTACATCGCGTTTGCCCCTCTTTACCTCTGTTAACCCCTCGGGTGCCAGACAAACGGTCCCCTCGGTCACCTACATGTATTCTTGTCTTGCAATAAGCAGCACTAGCGCGTACAGAGTTAAACAAGCTTTGAAAATAGTGTGGTTGATAGAGCGACAAAACAGAATAGAGTAAGAGAACCTTGGTATAACGACAAACACTTGCAGAATAGCCTCACTTAACTACAAGGTTTGACTCTTATCGTAAAACGGGTATCATAAGACATAGATTCATCCATTATGTGCAATATCCCTCTACCTTGTATCTCACAGAGAATGTTGCTGTACAGGGGTTTATGTGTATTATTATCGCAGAAGCGAGACCATGACACGGGAAAAATTGATTAATAGCAGTGCAATATTCCTCCTTAGAAATCAACTTTCGTACGTATCACGAAACCAGCTAGGGTCAATGCTTGTACATGTACTGTAATTGTGAGACAATGTCATTTCGTTTAATGCATCTCTCTCTCCCTATTAACGTTGATTAAAGGGTTCTTATGGAAGTGCAAAAGGCGTCCTTAGAAATAAAGTATGTTAGGCTAATTAACTGGGACTTAATGGTCATTTCTGGGTTTTTTTTGCACCTCTCTTCACATTTGCTTGTATTAAACGGCTGTTCCATTCTGAAAAGAAGGTGTTGACAACAGTGAAAATCATACAGATAGATCAATTAAGGTTTTGAGAAAAATCTGAGAAGTATGAATGACGTGAATGTGTATGAAGACGAAGTAACGCTTTAAAGATCTAATAATCTGTATCATATTTCAATAATGACAATACCACAACAAAATGGACCAGACTCCCCCCCCCCCCCCCATATATGGGGCTGACCACCGTTCATTGGTTCACTATAACGCCGTATTGTAAATAGCCTGGAGTCCAGGCTGTCGGACATTTCTGATTCCACCTCTTTAATACCATTCACCTCTTTTCTGAGTTCGTCCCGCATAAAATGATTGCATGTAGTAAGCACTGTAGACGCTTTCATCCTGCATTCTCCATGAAGAACCATAACACTGGCCCTAACCCTGACACTGACCCTAACCCTAACCCTCACGTAGATAGAAGATTGATGAATATTCAATTATATTCATTAATAGCAGTGACGTCATAAATTCAGCATGGCAGCCTATAGTGCTTACCACATACTCTGTGTGAAATCATGGATATAGCGCGACCATGGCGATTAGTGGGGTCTGAGATAGAGACTAGCTGTGAATATGACTTCTCGAATGTTGCCCCCAGTGAGACCACCTAGCTCCACCAACCCTGTCTCGCCTGTCCCAGCTGCTAATCTCCTCCAATCAGATCAGGTTATCGAAATAGTGATCGATCGACCACGCGTGCGCATGAGCGCCATGATGATGAGCGCTCTACATACGTTGACATGGATGCTGTGATGAGATGAGTAGTCTTCACAGCAGACTCGATTCAGAATGTTATGTTTGTGGAAGGCCATGATTTTGTTAGGACAGGCCAAACTTCTTCATAGCCACCCCCATGCTGTATCACTCCAAATAGTCTCACATTCATGACATCCTAATATAAGAAATAATGTTTTCTTCGTTTACTACTCATCCTTCTCGTCATCGAACATCCCTCACGTGCGCATATCATGTCCCTGCTCCTCAAAGAAATGACACACGGCATCGAAAGTGTATACATCTGGATGCAGTTATATTGCTTTTATTCCAACACATTTTGACAAGATAGTAAGCTCAGTTTGTTTTCACAAAGTCGTGTTAGATAGGAAGAAACATAGCCCGTTTGTTCGTAGAGGACGGCACGTGAGACAAATGCATCCCCCCTTCCCCCTGTCATACACTAAACATCAGTATTGAATGATGCCCCCCCTCTCTCTCTCTCTCTCTCTCTCTAAGCTACAGCGTTTTGTGAATGCCGATAAACATTACTCAAGACACACACACACACACACACACACACACACACACACACACACACACACACACACACACACAAGTTTACATACAACAAAAACAACAATACGAATATATACGATACTAGACTACTAGTACAGCTCATACGCTCTCAAAGGGGGTGGGCGTAGCCCCCTCCTCCATCCCTTCACCCCGTCCCGTTCCTCCAAACCGTACGTGCATAACAATTGTGGAGAGATTGTTCCCCATATTGTTCTTAGAATGAACACAAAATAGGTATCAATATTTATATTTCCATGAATGCATAATTCGCTTGATATTTGCTACAAGCTTCGTCCTGTCAGGTTAGTATGATGTCTTCATTTGGCAACCATACGAAGAGAAACATCGCCAGTTCCAAGCGAGACTACAGTTTGAAGCAACATGCGGGGGCCCAAACCACTCTAGAAAACATTTGAGAAAGTCATAACGAGTGACCCCAATGCCATGACCCCATGACCTCTCGGTTTTCTTACCTCACCACATTCATGACACGTACGTGACCCCTGACCCTGCGCGCTCCAATACCTCCGGACTAAAAACATAGGTCGCATTGTGCCGAATTAATCCGCGCGTCTGTTATTATTGCGAGACTTTCGCGGAGAGAGAAGGGAAAGAATTTCCGCGGTTAGCACGAGCTGCCAGGTGACATTAGCTCGATCCGAGATGTTAGGGACGACTGATGCATTTATCCGATGACGAATTGTAAAAGTTTAATGCCAAAAATGATGTGATTGCCATCGCGCCGAGGCCTACGTCACTTGACAAGCGATTGGCCACCTGAAGATCGGCTTGATCGATTCCCGTTCTTCCATATTCGAATTGGGTAATTACGATTTATAGCAGGTCTACACGCATATGCTAGTTACTGTATCGCCCCCTATAGCGATCCGTCGTGGTGGTCGTGCAGCTACACACGTACATAAGCAAGCTCATGCTAAGGTCATACTCTGGTCAAATGGAGTATTATTATTAAGTATCGCAGAATATTGAAACATATATACATGTTCTCATATTCATTTCAATTCCGTCTACTTAAATTTTGACTGCAAGCGCGCCCATGCATATCCCCAATAGTCCTGCTTTCTTGCAAGAATTTTCGTCGGTCCAGTTTTATTCTGACTGCACACCCTCGTGACATAGTACTTCATAATTAGTATCCATTTGTTCTCATAATTGTATTTTGTTATTTCTTATAGTCTTCTTATTATGTTTTCCTTGCCTTAAGTTAAATCAAACGTCCTGAACTTTTTGTCTTTTAAATGTTGATATGTTTTCAGTGTATTCGTGCTTCTATTTGTCATTGCTATTTTCACCTATTTTGGATTGGAGAGATACCGCTCCATCTCGAATTCTTTCTATTAATCCTGCTTCCCACTGATTTTTCTGCTCTTCTTCTCGCCTTCCTGCCCTCTTTCACTTCCTCCTAACTCATTTCCTGCTCGACTCCACCTCATCCCCTCCGTCCCTCCTCCACTATGTGTCATCTTCCTCATCGTACTTCTCTTCTACATCTCCTCCTTCTCTTCCGCCACCCCATCACCTCCTTTACCTCCATCTACTCGCTGTGTCATCCTCCTCCTCCTCCTCCTCCTCCTCCTCCTCCTCCTCCTCCTCTTCCTTCTTCTTCCTCCTCCTCCTCCTCCTCCTCCTCCTCCTCCTCCTCCTCCCTCTCCTCCTCCTTCTCTTCTTCTTCCTCCTCCTCTTCCTCCTCCTCCTCCTCCTCCTCCTCCTCCTCCTCCTCCTCCCTCTCCTCCTCCTTCTCTTCCTCTTCCTCCTCCTCCTCCTCCTCCTCCTCCTCCTCCTCCTCCTCCTCCTCCTCCTCCTCCTCGTCATCCTCCGTGTCCTCTGACCATTCTCACCCCCTCCCGTCACTCCTCCCCTCCTGTAGTTTCCATGGGTATATGCGTTGCCATCGGAATAAAGCATATCATGTTGTCATCTATTAACAAATATAATCCCATAAAGTGACACTTTATTGCCAAAAATTAAACCAGCGTCTACTCGTGAGGCCAAGCATCCGCCTGACAGGTTGACTAACACCTTGACGCTACGATCTTGAGGATCTGCTCCGGCAAGATTTCCATCACTCCTGTCAAAATATTTAGGTCTCCCTCCTCCATTGAAAGGGACAAGTGGGGAAATTGATCTACCATTCTCGCCCCCCTTTCACGTCCAACCCAATCTACTTCCAAGTTCAAGTCAAAGCACTTTATTTTGTGTTCCTCTCTCTCTCTCTCTCTCTCTCTCTCTCTCTCTCTCTCTCTCTCTCTCTCTCTCTCTCTTTCTCTTTCACTTTCTCTCTCTCTCTCTCTTCCTGACCGGAACTTTTACACAGACCCATCCTTTCTTGTAGTAAATTTTCGTTCTGGAGGTGAAAAAACAGTGAAAATTTAATTTGTGAGGTGAGCTCGGTGACGAGGAAGGGACTGGTTTTACACGATTCTCTAGCCTGAATTCTAGGCCGTTGACCATTTTAATTCAAACTCTATACTGATAGGTTAGGTGTTATATGGACTAATAGGAACAACGTTATTACTATTTTTCCTCTCGCTCATATAATGCGGTACAATAAGTGGTTATCAGTTCGCCTGTTTCAGCTAGATAATGTTTACAAGTCTCACCCTGTGTCGAATTTGGAAACACAAAATCCAACAGCCTTGCAGCCACGCTAAACAATTTCTGGCTAGGATCCCGAGGCGCGCGTGGCAAAAATAACTCTTCCGAATCACTTCCCGCTCAAAATACCTTCAGCCGTCTGCCTTCCGTTCTAGCGCGAAACCTACCGAGGCTACAGTGGCTTTAACTATCATGTTAGAGGTCTGTTTGGTAGGATTAGTGTGTATCATAAGCTCAAAACATTTACAAATGTCGTAAAAGAGTTAAAGGGCTACGGACGTCGACAATCTTGAGTAATGTTTATCGGCAATCACAAAACGCTGGAGCTTAACAGAGAGAGAGAGAGAGAGAGAGAGAGAGAGAGAGAGAGAGATAGAGTTTATAGACATGTTCTCTATCATCAGTAGTTGTGGATAAGTAATGTTTGGCTTGTCTACACTTGCTCCCATTGTGCGCCTGAAACTGTTGAAATGTAGACCAGCAAAAGACGCTGGAGACGATTGCCTGCCTATTTGCGGGAGTGATCACGTTTGAATTGTGACGAATGCCTGGCGTTCATTGGCTCCCTTTAAACGAAAATCGGTCGTCTTACCTGCGATACGAAGGTATATTTTAACAATTCAAAATACATGTATGAGGTCAATATAAAAAAAAAAATCGCCCCTTTACGCAAAATATTACAGAACGTTGATTGACTCTCTTTGAACAGAACCAATCAGCTTGCCAGGGAAACTAAGTTATAGCTCTCAAAACTAAAAAAATAATATGTATCATGTTCAATATAAAACAAATATTGCCCTGATGACAAAATATTACATTAAGGGCCGATGACTGGAAATGTGACGACACGTTCCGATGATTGATCGGGTCGTGTCGTCTTCGTTGCATGGGTTTAAAAGTCCGTGCTTGCAGACTAGCAATTAACCGTGACATTTTTGGCGGGATTTCGAAAGCGTTAAAGAAATACACTCAAAATCCCGGATTCCTAGTGAAATAGTGTTTAGCTCTCCGGAGCTGTACTCTTCCTTTGCAGCCTTCACCTCGGTCTGACTCGAGAGACAGACCCGACTGTTTCCCTCTCAAAATAAATCCACTTCCCCTCCTCCGCCAGATATCTGTGTCAGCCTGCATTTAGACGGGAATTTCCGTGAAATATAGCAGGATTGTGTTATCGATTCTGTCTTTAAAGGAGCGATAGGACACGCGTTCGTTTC
This sequence comes from Arbacia lixula, assembly GCA_963669155.1. Lineage (NCBI taxonomy): Eukaryota > Metazoa > Echinodermata > Echinoidea > Arbacioida > Arbaciidae > Arbacia > Arbacia lixula. The sequence continues at coordinate 17,505,569 of OZ022586.1, read as the reverse complement.
CCGACAGCTTCTTGACATTCTATGGAACCGTTCTTGAGCATTGTCCACCTAAAATCACCTATCATCGACAACAACAACAACGGTTCTTGTTCTGCATGTCTGTCCTTAACACTTTTTATTCCATGTGTGTATTTGTTCATCCACAATGAACGCAGCATCATTTTATCTAGCACAGGAAGGGTTACATAAAATGTTTACGCAAAAAGGACCAATGCTACTTAAATAATTGGACGAGTTCAACAAGTTTACGGTGAAGTTGCAAAACGACTTTTGGATTGACAGTGGATGCCGTCATACGATATGGTATCTTCAAATATTGCTTGGAACACAAATCGAGCTAATTGTCACGTTTCTTCATTATAATAGCGACCGTATGCTTCAGACGGTCTTGAATCCGTATTTTCTTCAAACATTCACGAATGATATCGAAAATCAGCACACATATGACAAATACCCACGGAGGGTAGGGCGCCTCTTTAATTCTGAGGAAGCCGGTTAACCTTCTGTAAACAATCTCCACAATCGTGACCCTTGCCAAGGGATTGATTCATTTTCGAGAAGGGAAAGTGAGTCGGACTATAACTTTTGATGTAGCGATAACATATGATAAAAGTGAACTAGATGGATTTAGATACATCAGAAACATTTATGAGGACTTTGGATATCGATGATGGAAGCAGCGAAAGAGAAAGTAAAAGGCACGATATCAAAGTTTATACACACGTAGGGGCCACGGATGCGCTCGTATGAAAGTTTACGATGGCGTCATGCTTGTGGGCGTGGCCAGCAGGAAAGGGGCGTGTCATTATTAACTACTTCTGACCGTCTTGATAATTTCCAAAGAAGAGGAGAAAGAGGTGGGCCTGTATTGGTGGTAATTATATGCACAAGGAGAGGCGAATATGCTTTGATGTTTGATTATATCATCTTATATAGTGATAGGGCACATTAAAAACAGGGTGTCAATATGCAGGTCAGATATTTTTCTATAAAAACCACGGAGAATGAAAGAAGATACTTTATCAGAACTTTTTTCTGAAAAGGTTTTTGAGGCTATGAGTGTGAGATTTCACACACGTTATCGTTCGGGTATACAGGTCATTCTTGCCGAGTTTCATGGGTCTTGCAAATGGGACACCCTGTCTTTAGTATTATCATGAAACCAAAACATATATTTTTTTATTCTTTTTTCAATTATCCAACATTGTAAAATCGAAGCGGAAAGTGGAAGAGAATAAGCATTAATCAGATGTAATCAACAAGACGAAGGAAACATGAAGAAGAAGAAGAAGAAGAAGAAGAAGAAGAAGAAGAAGAAGAAGAAGAAGAAGAAGAAGAAGAAGAAGATGATGATGATGAAGAAATAGAAGAAGAAGAAGAAGAAGAAGAAGAAGAAGAAGAAGAAGAAGAAGAAGAAGAAGAAGAAGAAGAAGAAGAAGAAGAAGAAGAAGAAGAAGATGAAAAAGGAGAAGAAGTAAAAGAAGGACAAGAGAAAGAAGCCAGACAGAATAAGGAGAAATATGAAAGAGGCTGCAAATTAAGGAGTTTCATGAATTAAAGAATATACATCAGATGGAAAAAAAAAACGGAAACAGATGGATTGAACAAATTAATTACAATTTATTAAAATCAAAATAACTATTAACCACACCTGAAAATAAATCACGGGATGAAAAGAAAACGGCAAATCAAAGCGTAAATCGAGAAAAGGCGAAGCTATGAAAAGGAATAAAGAACAACACACCATATTTCTTCCAGGCCAAACAAATTTCATAAAATACTTCCTCCTCATGCAATTACTTTCTACTTCAAGGACTCCTTAAATGGCGACGTTATTACAAAATTGGCACCGTTTTATTCTTAAAGGTCAAGTCCATTCTATTGACCTCGGAGGGCGCTCCGGCCAGTGGTCAACATTAGATCACCCTCGCGGCCCGGGGTAGGGAAAGGGTCACTCCCACCACCCCTCCAGCCATGGAACCTGACCACCTGACCTATTTTCTCGAAAAAAAAAAGGATTTGACCCAACACCCTCAGATATCCCGTATATTACTTTCATATTTTAAGCGTGTAGCCTGTTTTTCAGGCTATTGGGCATGTTTGTAATCTAAACTCTTGAATAAATTGGTCTAGTTTCACATGTTGCAGTAAACTAATCATTCATGACATTTTCTCCGCCTCGGGACGGACTCAAAACAGAGAAAATTTGAAATGTGACTAGTACTTTGAGAATCATATTCTGTTTTACAGTTTTTATTAGAAATGCCCTACAGGCTGGAAGTTAGGCTACGTATTATGACTTCAGCATGCATACACACTACACGCTATGATGAGATCTCACACCAGGCATCACTACACCGTCTGCGGGATCATATCATGGTGTAGGATATACTAGGAAAAGGTTAGTGACCACAATGAAAATTGTTTCCATCAACATGATGGATACAAATGAAAGAACATAAACAACAATTTAAAGAAAAGAAGACATACAAAAAAAGGCTCAAACATGAATGTGTTTCACGCTCTAGATTCAATATGCTCATGTAGGTGGTTTTTGTCTGATAGGACATCAAAAGTCTTTACCAATTGAAAAAAAACAACAACATCAGTTTAGATCTCACATTGTCATATTCCCTCTTCTCATCTTTACCTGGACGTTTGTCTCCTTCTTCTTATCTTGCTTCTTTTGTGTTCATCTTCTTGCTCCTTGTTTTCTTTTCGTCTTTATCCTTCTTCTCCTTGGTCTTGTTCTTCTTATTTCCTTGCTCATGTTGCTTTTCTTATCTTCCTTTCTTCGTCCGCTTCATCGTATTTTATTCCACTGTTGCTCCTTCTTCTTAATCTTCTAATCATAGTTCCTTTTGTTTTCATCTTCTTCTTCTCCTCACCCTGATCTTTTCCATGTCTTCTGATCATTGCCATAATGTGTAGAAGTAGTGGAAGTATCATCATTGCTATCAATGTCATTGACATCGTCATTCATCCTTCACTTCGCATCCTTTCTTATTCGTTTTCATTGCTTCTTCCCTTTCCCTCCCGTCCCTACTCACTCCTCATCCACCTCCTCCTTCTTCTCCATCATCTTCCTATCTCTCTACACACATCACTAAGCCCTAATCATGTAGACTAGTCGCTGACCTACATGTTGGTGTATAGTCCAGACCCCTTGACCGTGTTGACCAACGGACCCCTGTCAAGTTCACCTTTCGGACCGAAACAAACCTAGACCCAGTCCCACGAGGGGGAAGGGATTTCAAAATGACCGGAGAATATAAAATTATATTGAAAAAGGAAAACTACAATCCGGGGCCCTGAAGACCTATTTGTTGGCTCGAGGTTTTTCTGACATTTATTTGTTCTGGTGAAAAGTTGACACAGCTTCCGCGTTTCCCCCGCCGAATTAGGTCAGATTTGTCGCAGTTGCCTCCGCTACCCTGGATACAGAAAGAAGCTCCTAAAGAGGAGACAAGAGTCGCTATGTCATGGGTATTCGGTACCTCTAGGCGACCTACATTTCAAGACACACATTATATACACGCGCGAGCTGAGATAAGCAAACGCGCGCGTTTTTCGCTCATCCAGAATATCGCTGGGTCATTATTTATTTATTTATTTATTTCCAGTTTTATCTAAACAGGGGGTGGCCTCTTCAGTTATAAAACTGTTGAAACTGAGGGCCCTGACGGATAAAAAAATACATTACAATACATAACAGCAACAATAATAGATCAATACAAAATATATCGACCTGTTCAATAAATTCAATGGACAAGATATAACACAGAAAAAAGCAACAGTGACATAAACCCCCTCCATATCATGTTATGAAGATTGCAGCCCAATGATAAAGCATTGCAACAATTTAGAGATATAACAGAATGAATGAGATACTGCAAAATTATAAAAAGAGTAGGTAATCAGAAAAGCCCAAAAATATACAAAGCTAAAAGTTGTGATTACAAGTGTAATTATGCGTATTTCAAACAGTGACATTTAAACATAATTTCTTTTCAGACTTTTAACTCCAAATTTGTATTAATCAGATCATAGATTTTTACACTTTCTTTCGTTTTGGTACAGCATGTTCAATATCCGAAAGCGCTCAGCGAAAAGGGACGGATTAATCATTTCTAGACCACTGAATAAAATGGCATCGCGATGGATCTTCTATTATATGTGATAAATCTTATAACTAGGTAGCCAATGCGTGGTGAAATTTTCAAAAGAGGTCCCGCCATATAAACATTGCAATTTATTATTTGGAACTCGGACCAGTCATTGGAGGGACCCCGATTTTAGGAGATTACGATGGATTGCAAACAAATAGGATCCTACATTATACAAACCGTTTGTTTCTGTCCCCTCAAAAATTAGGATGGGTAAGATAACTCAATTCCAGTTCTTATCTTTTATTTTAAGAATGGGCGCTTAATTCATAGATCCGTGGTTAGTTATTCGGTACATCGCATTGTATGTATATATATGTTTTTTTTTAAATATAACAAACACGGCACATCCGATAAGGATGAGGCAACGTGGCCGCTATTAATCTAGCATACGTCATACTTTACTTCACTTTCTTGAATTTACATGATACTAGTAGTTCTATTGAGCTCATGCTAATGTTTTGGAATCATCGTGATAATTTACATGTTTAGTCCATTAAATTCAATATAAATATACCATTTTTGTCTTCATATTTTATTCACATCGTTCAAACAATATGTTACTAATGGTAACCCCAAAGCTTGTCAGAGGCTTGCCCGAGTAACAACAACTAATCAAATCCAGAGTGCGTTCCATCCATTCAAACTTAATTACCAAATACAAGTGAATGTAATGACGCGTTATTGGACAGTAATATCGGAGGAATGGTTGAATACATTACAAAAATGGCTTAATTACGAGTGGATTATTAACCCTAGGGGTGGGGTTGGAAGATGGGTGGTGGCCGATATCGGAAAGGAACGAGGACGCTCTTCTTTCACTTTTCTTTTCCGAGGACGCGGTGACCTCGACCGTAGGAGCTAAATGGCCGAAAAACTTCTTGGGCAAACATGGCGGGGATTGACCAAGTTTAGGAAAAGTACGGTCAGGGTGGTGGCCAACGATAACCCTGTGTTCTAGGTAAAAACATGGAAAAACGGGGTCGTTCAAACAAGAAAAATGGTTGGTTGCTGAGTGCTGTTCGAATGCATCGTCACGTGGTGCACCCCCATCTTGTTTTATCCACATTTTAAGATGTGTAATTTCGTGTCTACAGTAAAAATTAACTCCTTATCGTCATAGATGCATGCTTGCACAAGAAATAAGCATTAATCTTATAGAACAGTACCTGTCTGACACACAAAGTGTTTAGGTGAGGATAAGGGATAGGGTTTGAGTTGTATTAACATAAGTTAGTAGTTTCTAGGTTGTGCAGGTTTATGAGTTGAAGGATTCGATTTGAAAACGAGGGTTAAGGGTGAGGGTTCATGCTTAGGTCTCGGGGGCTAACTTTACTGAAGTTGGTAGTTGTTATGTTTGTAGGTTTACGTGTTTTTACGAAATGAAAGGAGATCAGATAGCAATGCACCTGTCATGCCCGTGGTGAGGGGGGGGGGGGGGGGCGATAAATGTTCGTTTGCTTGAAGGAATGTTAAAAGCTGTGGTCATGAGATAGTTATATCGATTCGTCTGTGTAATACTCGGAAACGATCTTCATAAATATGTGTGTTTTCTCTGACCCAAATCATCAGGCAGGAGAGTTTGAATCACACAATCATTACGTTCGTCGATCAAGTATTGATGACGTAGATGATGCTGAATTCTCCCTCCCGCGACCATTGCAGTGACCATCTACTATTTATGTAATGAAAATGGATAAGCTTGCTATCGGAAATAGGTCACTTCTCGGCATATCCCCTTTCGGTGTGTATTTGTTTCGCCGCCCCCAGCCGTCCGTTCCCCTTCCCCCCTCCGTCATTTTACCCTTGTCCTCCCGATCGAATCCCCACATTTCTTTCGCCACTCCTCCCCCGCCTTTTCTACTGCCAGAGACCACAAAATACGCAGGTTTCTAAAATAGTGTCGCTCCTGGTTTTATTTAGCCAGCCAAGGTAAATAACCCCATTTACGTAACTAGCATGACGTCAACGTAACACTAATATTCGGTAATTCCGATCTATTTTATTTGACGATTACTTCCAGAATGATGACTGTCTTGACTCAGTCATGAACCAGATCGACGTGTGCGTAGTTTGGGGCCACTGTTTTGCGTGCTCCGCTTTATACTTACTAGGTTTTACGCTAAACGTAACTCTTTAGCCCCGTTCATATCCACCGCCTATCCGCGAAGAAGGCGCAACATTTGCGGCAATTTTGCCGATGCATTACCGATAGCTGCGTATATGAACGGGAATCGCTCAAATAATGCGGTATTTGCTTCCTCCTTTTTTGCGCTTATTTTGCGGCTTTTTCGCGGATCGAGACCTAGTAATAATACCGCAATATTGCGGTAAGCGAATCTTATAAACTGCGTCCGCAAAATAGGCGTAAATGTTGCGCCTTTAGCATCGCGCCCTGGCCTGTTGGTCGCTAATCCTACCGCTCGTATGGCTGAGCGGAGCATGTTTGGAGAGAGTACAGCTGTCCAAAACACCGCAACATTACGGCTTTTGGGGGTGTATATGAACGGTGCTTTTGCGGCTCGCTGGAAACTTGCTTACCGATGTGCATCGGTAATAATAGCGGTATATGCTATATGAACGGGGCTACTGACAAACGACGAGCGAACGTCTGTACACATTTACAAACATACGTCTGTATATACGCACACTCCCTTGTCCCTTCCCCGTCTTTCTTCTTTTCTCTCTCCCTCACAGCTTTACCCCCACCCCTCCCCACTTCCCTTCCTCTTTCTCAAAATCTGTTTCCCCCTATCGCCCATGTTTCGTGTGGCTAACTCATTTTCTTGTGTATGTTTCTCATTCTCATCACACCTTCCCAGCCCATTCCCTCTCTTTTTATCGTGTCTCAACCTTGTCTTACAGATGATTGTGATATTTCTGTACTTGTATTTCCTCTGCCCCGGTATGTGTCTTTATGGATATCTCGACGCTCATTCCACCCCCCCCCCCCCCTTTCCTTGTTCTCCATCTTCTCTCTGATTACATTTGCCAAACATTAAATGTTTATCACTTCATATTGTATTTTCAGATGCATATAGGGCTTACATGTACATATGTTTGTTTTCATGTTGATGGAAATAAAGTTCAATAAACCAACAAATCTCTCTCTCTCTCTCTCTCTCTCTCTCTCTCTCTCTCTCTCTCTCTCATGTCTCAACTTTTGTTTACATGTACTTGTTCCCTCACTCTCTGCTACACCCCTACCTCCACCGCCCACCCCCTTCAACCCCTTCCCCTTTGTATCCATTTGTTTGTTTGCATCTACCTGTTCTCTTTCTTTCTCTCTCCACACCTCACTGCCCCGCTCCCCCCCCCCCCCCCCCCTTCCCCCTCCACCTTCCCCTCACCATCAGCCTCCCCTGAAGTCCGGGCAAGCTGTCATCAGACATCTCCGCTCACAGCTGCCTAGCCGCACTTCTCGCTTCCACCCTCCCCTGCAACACACTTCCCAAATTAGCGGAAGTTTTCCATTTCCCACCTCCCCTTCACCGATCGTTGACTTTTCCAGTTACCTAAACCCCGGTGTCGTCGGCTGAAAATACTGTCCCCCGTCCCTCATGTGACAGCATGTTTAGCGTGGCCGCTAATCTATTTACAAGTTTTTTGATCAGCCCGAGAGGAAAAGGAAGTTCATTTCCCTCAGAGGAACTAGTAATCACGGCGATTCCTTGCCAAGATGAAAAGTAAAAATCATTGACAAACGGGAAATGATCTTAGGTTCTCTGTCACGAACGTGGGAAATGAAAAATCAATTAGCGAGCTATTGATCACCATAATGCTTGCTCAGTATATATTTTTTGCAGCCAGTACGTCAAACGTATCTGTCTGCAAATCTATGGAAGTAGTTAATATGATCACGTGAGGGAAAGTCTATTAGTGCTGTCTGCTTCCGTAATTTGCATCGTTTTGATTCATCTTGCGTGTTGAATAGTGAAACGCCCTTGTTTATTTGGAAATTATTCGTTAACTCGTAATATGCGAGTGTCGCACATTCGTATACAGTAATATACACTAAACAGGTTGTCTGGCGCAGAAGGCATTAACACATTGAGTGCCAAATTAGCTGTTGCTCAATGTGATGTATGTGTGTTATTATGACGTCTGTCCAAAATTTAGTAAGCGAGGCATACGTAGTTGGTACCTTCACTCACTCCCTACCCCCCCCCCCCCCCTCCGAAGCCTAACCCCTACTCCACAGTTCTTACCCCTACTCTTATCAGTACAAACGCCAAACATGTGGATTCATTCTGACTTCTACTGCATGTACAGAGACGAATTTCAACAATTATTTTGTTTTAAATCCAGTATGGCGTTTGCACAACTCTCAGGATAACAATAAAATTGTATATACCCACACCCCTTTTCAAGGCGAATGCTCCTGCAATATATGACTATAACCAATACAATTCTGCGAATTATCTGGATTGAACTTGTCCATAGTGTTCACACCATATAGTTCTTGAAACTGAAAAATCATCGATTGAATACAATAATATTATGCTTTTAAAAATAAATGTGTCTTCAGTAAATTCTACAGAGATATGATTCACATGCATACCAAAAGATCGTGCAGATAAGCATTCATTATTATATATTATGTTTATTTGATGCATCTTTACAAATGTTTGACATTCATTGTAATGATTGTCAGTCGTGAGGCATTTTTTTTTCTTCCAGGGGACAACTTCTTCGACGACATTTGTTTCGAAGCTGCCATCAACTTGATGCGTGTCTCCAGTCAGCACTTCATACATCATAGATCACTGACCTAGAGAACGATGTATCTTGGTTTGTACCCCGGACAAAACCATGTAGGATTGACAATCGAGTTATTCTTCCTCGTCGTTGCAGGTGTGAGTTAATGAACTCATTGTAAGATGATGAAGATCAGCGGACGGACGGGGGAGGAAATATAATTACAAGAACTAAGCAGTGAAAGCCCCCCCCCCCCCCCCCTCCCCCTGACTCTGCTCTTGTAATATTAAGTGCCCGTTAATCAGGCTACAGGAATTGTTGTGAAATTAGCGAGTTCCAGTCTACTGGAGATCGAGATGTAAGGACATAGGGCTGTCTCAGATTAGGGCTGTGAGATTTTAAGAGATGTTGACACTTTAAGGCGAAGACGTGATATGAAGGAGAGAGCGGGGAAGGGTAGAATCATGGCCATGATGCATATATGTTTCCAACTAACTATGGGTGATTATTTCCATGGCAAAACCGGTCAAGTTGAACGTCTATTGGATGCTTCCGTGGTAGTAACCATTAATGGAAAGTTACAACAATTGAAAATTATGCAACAGGGTCCTGGGAAGAAAACCTGGAAGAATCGAAGGAAGAATTTTGGTTTGGTAAGATCAGATAACAGTGATATTTTTCAGCATTAACCCACGCAGAATCGATATCTGAAAATCTCAATGGGTTCCTGCACATCTTCGTGCCAATGGTATCTAATAAAAGGGATAAACTTACTTTTGTAATTTCGTTATTTGTAAATGATTGTTTCCACAGCTCATATACATGAATTAATCTAATAAATGTTGAACTGATAGGATAAACTGAGACTGCTGAACTGAGAAGGGGTCCAAGGATGCAGGGCTTGTGAACTAGAACCCTTTGAAAAAAAAAAAAACAGGAGTTATTGATTAATCATAAACTCATCACTCATTTTTTCGGGACAGGAAAGAAATGAACTTACAGAGTTATTGAAATGAAAACACTTGAAAGAAACGTTTTATTTTTTAGACATCGCATGCAAATTTCACTTGATGTGATGAGTAGTTTCGGGACGACACAAACAAACTGTTTAACATAAATATCAATCTGAATGAGAATTGAATGAAGAAAATATGATATCTAAAAACAGTAAATTGCGTTGTAACAGAACAAAAAAAAAAGATATCTGTACACCAGAGTGTTTTGTTTATGCACCTTCGTAGAGTGTTTGGCCACAATAACACACATACACACACATACACACACATACAAACAAACATACACATACACGCACACAGACAGACAGACAGACACACACACACACACACGCACACACACACACACACACACACACATACACACACACACGCCAAATTGAGCAGCGATTTGACCAGTAGAGAGGGGATTAATGTCGTGCTGCATGGCCAGGATGACATGGTGTTGATGCCAACTTTTGAGTCACCACATCCAAGCCCGCTTTCCGCTCATCATCTCGATACTTCCTGCAAATAAAAACAATTATTTCAAAGGGCTCGTTTAATTCGCTCCTGCTGGAATGTAGATGACTGTGCTGATAGCTGTCGGTTGTATTTAGGTGTGTAAATGGTGGATGCATCAATTCCGTTCTTACAAGTCATAACTCATGTTTTATATTATCGTAATTTGATTCCACTCCCCATCCTTCTCCCTGCCCCCCCCCCTCCTCCCCCTCATATTTATGATTTTTTTTACCTCCCTCTCTAACGCTCTCACGCATTGCCTATTTTATTCACCCCTCCCTCCTTCTGCTCCCCATCTGTCTATTCTTACCGTTTCCTTCTCATCTTCTCTTGTCTCATCAATTTCGTATTTTTTTTCTTTTTTCAATCTTTCTTCTCGTCCCCTTACACCTTCGCCATATTCTCCTTCTTATGATTAATCATTATCCTCATCAACATCTTCTTCTTCTTCTTCTTCTTCTTCTTCTTCTTCTTCTTCTTCTTCTTCTTCTTCTTCTTCTTCTTCTTCTTCATCTTCTTCTTCTTCTTCTTCTCCTTCTTCTGCTTATGCTTCCATTTCTTCCTCTCCCCTTTCTCTTCCCATATTCCCCACTCCTCCACCTTCTTCTTCAACCCGCCCGGAAGTATGGCAAGACAGGCGGTGACGACCCGAGAAACGAGCGCATCCGGCCCTTGCATCGCCGAGCATACCGCTGGTGCCCGGCCGACAACAGTCCCCGTACACGCCGTAATTAATTGCTTCCAAATCAGCAAGAACAGACGCATCAACTCTATAAACAAGTGCTTATCCTTTTTCTCTTTCCACCAATAAAAAAAAACCACTGAAGCTTCATGAGGTCATTGTCGGGTTGGTTGGTAGTCGAGGGCCCCTTATCGCCGCCTTCCAGCCGAGGAACTGGTAAAATTTATTGAACAACAAATTGGCAAACTCTTGTCATCCATCCATCAGCCTCATATTTGTTGTGGATTGAAAGAAAACCCTTCAATTTCATGATTTTGCATTTAAAGCTCTCACTACCAAGCGATCCCAATCCAATGTTAATTACAACACAGTACCGCACCTATGGGACTTAGGGGGTTCAAAGTATATTTGTGTGTTGTTTTGAGGTTTGGGTGTTTATTCTCTCGTGTATTTTTCTCACTAACATGAATACCAGTGTTGATTTGGTGTCATGATTTACGTATAAGAATGTGTGTTGTTTTGAAGAAAAAGAAGAATTTTGGCAATAACAACTGCTACATCAACAACGATCATCATTATCACAATAATAACAATAATAATATCATGATATCAACAACGATCAAGTCTGCTATGAATGTTTTGAAAATTGTTCATCCTCATTTTTATCCCTATAGAAACCAAATCTCGGGATAACATGGCAATGGCGAACCTTCTTTCCAAATAACCTTAGTGTATATAGTTTAAAAATAGAAATGTCTCTCCGATAGGACATTAAATGGAGGTCCCATGTATAGAAGAGCCACACTTTTAAAAACCTCACTGCACTTTTCGATAAAGAGCAGGGTGAAATCCGGTGGAGTGGACAAGAAAGCCTACACTGGAAAACTGGTGAGACGTGGTTCATCCCAGAAGACTTCTTAGCCTACACACGGTATCAAACGGGCACTGCTAATGTCATACGAAATACTTATACAGACAAACAATAATACCGATCCATAGTCCTGTAAAGTCTACGTCCCGATATATTGGCATGCAAAATGTTTACTTATATTTAGAGTAGAGTGTATTTCTTGCTTCACACATTACGACAAGTCTTGATTTTGAAGTCAGAACTCATTTATGTTTATATTAAGACTTACATTACGAGATAAAAACAAAATCTGCACATGACATGCATACGTATCAAACCTATAACAGTATTCTGTTTGGCTCGCAACAAGTCAAACCTCTTTAAAGATGTCCACCAAGCAATCATAGTGTCATGTAAATTACAACACTATTTATCGTACATGTGACTAAGATAATTAACTCAAAACAAGTCCTGAAGTCCTGAAGTCCATTTGAAGGAGGAAGTGTCTGTGGTTTGGTGTGAATATAACAACAGTTCGGCAAAGTTGTGATTTTGAGGTCACACCGACAGGGTGAAACAACAGTGTCGACCAGATTGCCGAACTCTATGACACGTTGATGTCCTGTTCTGGTGTTGTGCTTCACACCATTTTATTGCTCGTACTTATGAGTATGTTTGAATTGATCATTGGTTATTACACAACACCCATGTATAAAACGATAGGAAGTGTGCGAGGGACGGCGGGGGGGGGGGGGGGGGGGGCATCAACTCCACTTCATTATCCCCCACATGCAATGATGAAAATGACCCTACACTTTATGACGTTTAAAATAACCCTTGTCAATATTTTTACGATTTGCGCTCCACTTGATATTACAGTATATGTGGTATAGGTCCACCAATCTCGTGTCACGACGATGTTCATTCCTCTCTGTAGCTCCCAGAAGAAAAATGGTAAAAACCAGTTCCGCTTCCCCTCACGTTCACTGTTACCCACGTGTGAAGGCGTATCCCCCCCCCCCCCCCACCCCACCTGTCCCACAATGGACACCCCCAACCACTCAATCCCTTCACTCCCAGCACCACCCCTATTTCCTATTCCAATGGACACCCCCACTCCCTGACAACCAACCCCCCAGCCCCCACCCCCGAGCTCCACCCCTGCCCCCCCCCCCCCTTCCCTCCTCGTACGCTGCCATTGATACCATTCGAACAAACCTCAAGTGTTGACCTCAGATGGAAGACAAATCACACCTTTTCCTCATTTTTCCTGGGCGAGCCGCGGCCGGTAATCACGACCTACTGTTTGTGTGTTTTGATTCATTCCCTGCACCAAGAAAGGTTAACATGATGTCAATCAACGTTTACCCTTCTCCAATCTACACTGTCTCATAAACAGGGTGGGATCATATATATTTCTTCTCCTGTGAACATTCGTGCATGATTCGTGTAACTATCGCCTTTATATGATTCGTGCCCCTGCACCCCCCTCCACTCCCCCCCCCCCCCCTCCGTCCTTATGCTCCTCCTGCAGAACTTCCCCCTTACCCACATGCCTAGATCCTAGAACCTAGCCTGGCTTCCAGGCTGTTGGGTTTTTCTAAACCAAACTATTCAATATCGGGGTCTGGCTGCAGGAGACCAATCATGCGCGATTTTGTTTTCTCCAGATGAGAAAAGAGGAAAATTAATATAGTAACTAGTCTTCGAATATAAGACTCTATTTTTTATTTTAGGTTTGCCCCCCCCCCCCCCCCCAAAAAAAAAAAAAAAAAAAAAATGACTAACTGGCGGGAAAGTGCCTGAAAAAATATAGTTAAAAGGCGGGGAGATAAATCCAGCGCTCCGATCATGCTAATATAGGGTGGAACCTTCATCTTGTGCTGTTTTCACCTACTTTTATGATAATCATCAGAACATATTGTAGTTATAAAACATCAAAGTTCAGGACAGATACCCGTTGTGTTTTATTACTTCGAGACAGGGGCCTGAGAATGAAATCAGTGAAGAATCGTTTATCATGCCAAGACTGCATATGGTAGTAGAAATAAGAACAACAACAACATAATGTAAACATTTATAGACACCATGACGTCACGCAGCGCGGGGTGATTGCTGGGATAATTGTCGCGGTCTGCGTGGGACCAGTAGCCATATTAAAAGCCCCCGGCCCAGGCCCAGCGGTCGATATTGTTTCAATAAAACGGTTCTCACACTCCGACTCAGCATCCCTTCTCCTCCCCACTCCTCCTCCTTCTCCACCACCTCCTCCTCCTCCCTCTCACTGCTTATCTATTATGTTGCAACTTTCACTTGCATTTTATCATATTTATTTTCAATCTTCCTCCCACCGTTCCGACATATTAACGCAAGAGGCTCACGCTGTTTTTAGTAACCTTGATAACCGATCCACCGAACAAAAGCTTTACCTCTTACCGACAAGACCCTTCATTTTCTTCAAAGATTAGTCTGACTTTTAAGTGTTTCTCACAACTATTTATGCAGTTCGCTGTCGAAAATAACCAGTTGGTTAGGCTAATCCGAGGACGCACGCAAACACAAACTGTACCAGCGCAATGCAATTTCAATGGTTTTGAAAAGACGCTCTCGTTTAGAACTCGATGCCTTCGCCCTTTGAATTCTTCTGTTATTATGGTCTTCATGTCGGTTTATTTCAGCCAGACATGCACCTACTTCAACTCAATAACTGTTTCTTTTGCAGGTGCAAAACACGAAAGAAAATCCTCCTAACATCAGTAATAAAATACGAGGGACAATGCTTGATTTTCTGATCATTCAACGAAGATTCTGAATTTCGAGATGCACAGAGATGTCTGCGCAGACAGGAAATATAAAGACACACGGGATATTCATCTTGTGAGCACATTTGACGACTAAAGAAAAATATAAACTATGTATGATCAAAACGATCACTTGATGACACGTTGATACACATGTGCAGATAATGAATAATACAATGATGCTAATAATAGTCTTATATACCGTGAGTAGCCCCGTCAGGGTGAACTCTATTTTTCATATCGTAATCAGAGCCCTGCATTATTACCCCAGTCACTGGATTAAAGGAGCCTACCAGTTCCCTAATTTTCTCCTTTAGGTACGAAACAGCTATCCAAATTGAATCTTCCAAACAATTAAAAACAAGGCACTGAACAAGTAACTCATTGTAGGTCATCCATACACCAGCAATACGTATTCTCTCCATAGAGCCATGTTTGCCTGGCACACAAATAGTTAACGTCCACCAATGGCACCAACTCCTAAACGTAAACTAATAGCATCTCCAGGTAACGTGCCGATAATGTCATATCTCCGTAATTATCATTTTTCTTTTTATATAACCATGGCAACCCTGAGATGATTTCTTTTACAGCGTAGCATCAGACGAACTTACCAGCCAGACTAAGACTAGTAATTAATTAAGGTTCCGCCTGCACTTCAGCAGATGTGGCTTATAACTAATCAACGTCACCCCTTTCACACGCGGACGAACTGTAGTACAGAATCATAACAATGTACAAAGTGTGAATGAATGTGATGAATGTTGGTCATGCGCAGATGATGAGAGCCGCCTTTTTGATACACTTTGTTGTGAGTGTTGCGAGTGTTAGTACAGGTAGTAACAATCCTCTTAATGATTTTTAAGGTAACGAAAACGAGACCTGTAGCCAATGAAGTGTCGATCTGCTACGACCGTACGTACCATGCTTGTTTTAATTTCAGGATACCAAATATTAAGACAATTATATATTTTGAATTAAACAAAATCCCGATCCGCTGATACCGATGACGTCAGAACGGTTCTACTACAACCATGGACCTTATACCCTCACCTTTGAAGTGCACACACACCCAAAAGTATAACATTATAAATAGCGTTATGGTAGCAGGAACTAATACGAAACATATCAAATCATTATTGTATGCGTGTTATTTAAATACTCTTGATGATATAGTATTATGTTGTTCTCCGTTTTATACATTTATTATCATTCAATATACAGGAAAAATGTAACGCGTGTAAACGAAAAATAGTCTGGAATGACAATAAGAGGCACCGTTGTATACGACATTTGTCGCGGGTGTGAATCGATCCCCGCGTTCGGAAACTGTCGACACCTTCATCATAATTCCATCATCTTTCAACCTCTGGTCCCCCCAAATCCCAAAAGGAAATTCTGAATTGAACTTTGCTGTAGAAAGTCACGCAGAGTTTAGTAACACGCCTCGACTTAGCAGTTCAACGTGTTTTGGGGGAAATAATACCACCATTGTTCAGGTCACGTGATTAATCTACCTTGCTCTAAGTCTTGATTGTATTACTTTGTGGTTTAACTGTACTTCGTCGAACACATGCAAGGCTTTACACGCTCCAACCAACATGGATTCATTAACAGATTTATACATTATAGCCCCAACCATCACGACCATGTGAACACTTTCATTCAACATTATCTGACTTGGTATATAAACATCCATTATGCTCTAGTTGATATACTTGAAAATGTGTATAATTGATGTAAATTTAGTGTATTTCAAAATCCGTGAACGCTTTCGGAATTATCCAAGAGGTCAGAACCCCGCCCTCTCACTTCCCCCTGTCTTCCTACCTCCCCTTCCGATCATCATCCAACTTCTGTCACCGGAAACCAACCACTCCATCACACTTAATATATACCCCCTCCCCCACCACGCTCGCACCCCCCACCCCTCACCACACCCTTTTACCTCACCCTGGTCCTCAAACCTAGCATGTCTAACAAGCTCTTTGGCATTTCTAAGCCAAACTGAAATATACAACCTAGTACTCTAAGACTAGTTACTTCATCATTCATCTCTTTTCTCGGTCCGTTGGGTGAGCTGGGGAAAGAATCGAGAGTGATTAGTCTACTGCAGTCAGACCCCTCCATTGAAAAGTTAGGTTTATCAATGCCCAACAGCCTGGAAACCAGACTAGCTGGAACCTCGTAGTTCTACCAGGCGTGTAGAAGTCAAGTGGTTCTGGAAGTGCATGAAGTGAGAGGGGGTTGACAAATTGGCGTGAGTTAGTGTATCATTAAGCAGTCCCCTGGTTAATCAAGGTGAGAGCGCGATTAGCCCGCCTTTTCCGCTAATTGAGACTGTCAATCAACGCTTCAAACATGACCTCCCCGACCTCCATCCACTGGTTTCTGGTTTCTCGATGGGCCATGGCTTGTTTGCGTGATTAATTATGCAGCAATTACGCTTGGTATATATACGTAAACTAATGGGAGAAAATTACATATACAGAGAGCAGTTTCGATATCACACCTGTCCCATGTGTGTATGTTGTAACCACGTGCAAGATATCCTAATTTAGTATCAACACTGTATAGTACAAAATATCACCCTGAAGTAAGGGGTTGAAATAACAGTTCATTGACCTCTGATGAGAAGTAGAAGAACTTGGCGACATCAGTGCTTTCATGCGATACTGGTTGACATTTAAAGATTGTCCGTCCCTTTTGCAAGCTTAAAATCTGAAATCGTCTGTCACGATCGTAAATTGAAGAAAGTGTGATTCAAGACCATTTCTAAGAATATAGCATGTTGAAGCTTTCTGTATATGTAAAAAAATTCAGCCGTTAAATTGCAAACCGACTTTTTTCGTACTACGAAAAAAGTATTAGTCTTTGTCACAGTCACTGGTGGTTATTATGCGTGTGTGAAATCCTTATTTTATGAGTAGTTACCAAACTTTGGAGAAGATCCCTTCTATCATGTCTATAGAACAATTTTTTCATAATGCGTTTTATAATTTAACAAACAGATTAATCAATAAAGCAGATAAAAAATGTCAACACAAACTCATAAAAGCCTGAGGTAAAGAATATTAATCAGACGTTATTTACGTGCATTATTTGAATTTTACACTACGTATCAGTTTCAAATTGTGAATCTAGAGCTTGCTAACACTTCGCTATATGTTTTGCAAAAGTTTCGATGGTTTTGTGGTGATCTGAAAAAGGGACTGGCTGTGTTTAAAGGATGTTTTATACGATTAATATTGGTTTCATCACATACAGACATGTCCGATTTGTCATGTTCATCATAAGGTGTACAACTCAAGCCTTATAAATCAAATTACAAGTAAAACCTATTCAAGAATAGTTATATCCGTCGTCGTAAACTCGTCTCAGCTTGTCTGCTTGATTTCCTTCTCCTTATTTACATAATGTCATTCAAAACGTTTTGTGAAAGAAGGGTACTAAAGAAAAAAATACTGTACATGCATTTAGAGGACGAATTGCGCAATAAACAGGATGAATAGATACAAAGAGAGAAGTACGTTTGCCCCTAGTTCATTGCTCTCTCTCTATCACACACACATACACACACACATACACACACACAATCATGCACACACGATCGCTCTGTCTGTCTGTCTGTCTGTCTGTCTGTATGTCTGTCTGTCTCTGTCTGTCTCTGTCTTTCTATGTATCCTTGTGTCTGTCTGTCTCTGGCTATCTTTCTCTGTCTCTCTTACACAAACCATGGACCATGCACAAACACACATATACACACACTAACACACTAACACTAACTAACCTTCGCAAGCTTTCTCTCTCTCTCTCTCTCTCTCTCTCTCTCTCTCTCTCTCTCTCTCTCTTTATATATATATATAAAACACTTTCTTTTCCTCTCACTCTATCTCTTCCCACTATATCATTTTCTTTGCCCCTCCTCTCTCCCATCTCCTCATATCATTCTTACCTAACCCCTATCTTCCGTTCTCCCCTTCACATCGGCATGGTCGGGATATAACGTCATAAGGTACACTCACCAAATCCCAAATCCCAAATTCCCAAAAAGGCTAATCACTTCGCCTCTGAACTTACGAACTATGTCGGAACGGAAATGGGTATTCATATTTTAACGAAGCTCCCCCCCCCCTCTCTCTCTCTTTTTCTCTCTCCCTCTATCTCTCTCTCTCTCTCTCTCTCTCTCTCTCTCTCTCTCCCTCTCTCTCTCTCTCTAACAAAAGCCCCCGTCACAACACTGGGGTATTATTATCCATCATCACCTCCCCTATCAACGGCTGCCTTTCAGAAATGTTGTTGAACCAATATTTTCTGAACTTCTTAACCCAGCTGATTGTTAGACCTTGTAAATAGCAACATAGAGCAGGTTTTCGTGCATAATCAGTACAACTCAACACCATGTCACGTTTTTATTTTATCCTTATTGATTTTTGAAGGCATTATGTTTTAATCTTTATTCCCGAGGGAATTATTGCCATGGTGTTGGTGCGAAGTGCATACAGTACATATAAGTATGTAATAAACAATTTAACCAACTATAATTACTAGGCGAACATGTTTGATAACACAACAAATCTAATAATTATGATAATCACCACAATAATGGTAATAATGATATGATTTGCTCTGCCCTACCCCCTTCCCCAACACACACAGTCAACCCCAAGTATACACATGCTCAAAAACAACCGCTCGTACACCTAACTATACCATAGATCTTACTGCCTATATGTGCACAGATAAAACAAACAGACAGACTGACAAACCAAACATATGCCCGCTAATTGTTGTGTTTGTCACACACACAAACACACACACACAAACACACACAAACACACACACACACACACACACACATACATACGTGTCAATAGTGTCAATAAGCCGTTTGTACTGGCTTGTCTTTATCTATCTCCAGTTCTTGTTAGGGTTCGTTAACTAACCTTCACCAGTATTTACCGAATGATTCACTTTTACAGTTTTACAATGATTGACAGTTGCAGATAAGATTCACAACAAACTACCAAAAGAACTAAAAGAAAATAATGGTTGCTTTATCAGTGTCCGTGTAGGATGGGATGTGTTTGGGCGGGGGGGGGGGGGGGTGTAATGTATGCCAAGAACCTTTCGCAAAGTCACAAATCTTTCAGGAAGTAATGTATTTGCTTGACGGCCAAAGGGGGGGGGGGGGGGGGGGGAGTTCTTATCGCAAACGATTGTGTTCACCTTAAATTCAACTAACTCCTTCCAAGTGGAAACATTCTTTCATTGGCGTTATTTTAGGGCTCATTTGAACGCGGGGTCAGATCGGAGATTGGGCCATTATGGCCCCCGCGCGATCCCTCTCTTATCCCCAGGCATTTTAATAGGTTTGGAATTAATGATACTCTCTTCTGACATATCCGTTGTGGTCATTAGAAATGCATCAACCGGGGAACGTCGCAATGATGGTTGAGAAAAGGTGTACTCTGTGTTGTGTAATTACAGGTCATGGTTCCAATTCCTCCCCCTTCTATATGCCCCCCCCCCCCCTCTCTCTCGTTACATCTGTTTGGCTGTATATATCTGTCGTTAAGACCCCCCCCCCCCCCCCCACACCCCACCCCTCTCTCTCTCTTTATTTCTGTTTCTCTCTGCCTCACCTCCTTCCCCTTCCCACCTCTCACTTTCTCTCTCTCTCTCTCTCTCTCTCTCTCTCTCTCTCTCTCTGTTTGTCTGCCTGTCTATCTGTCTGTCTATCTGTCTCTCTACATATCTCTCCCTTCTCCTCCTCCTCCTCCTCCTCCTCCTTCCCTCTTCCTTCCATCATACCCTTTTAACTAATTTCATAGTGCGTGATTTATATGTGTTTCCTTTGAGAGGATAATTTCATGCCTGCGTAGTTATATAAAGGAACGGCAGGCGAAATGATTTCACATTTATTTCACCTGTGCATTGACTCGTGGTCCATTTATCCTGTCACAAGAAGCAATCAATCAGATAGAATGGTAGACATCGTGTCTGCAACACGTGCTCCACAAAATAAACATGATTTGGAAATGTGAACATTATTTTGTCAGTGCGCAATTATCGTTCAATTTCCTCTTAAATCCCCCCAGAAGGCAAAAGAACCACTCCAGCTTTTTAAGATTGGCGCAAACGTAACACCGTTATACATACTTGTTGAGGATAAAAATTATATTAGCTTAGGTTCTAGGCTATCAAGTATGTTTCTCTTCGATGCCCTGATGCAGGCAAACGTCTAGATAGATGTGGTAACAGGAGTACGTGACTATGATGAGAGAAAAATGAACCGTACAGACTAGCACCTAGGCTACGTTACTGAATTTGTTGTATTTTAACGACTTGCTGGCCATAATTGTCAGCTCAGATACATTTCCACCTCTGTATTATGACATGTTTGGACATATGTGGTATAAATTGCTAATCTGCATGACTCCCGATATACATGTAATGATTTCCAATTTGAAGTAATCGACGTCATCGAGAAAGGGTACTGTAACACAGAAAAGAGCAGTAATAAATACCAGAGAACTATTCTTCCTCGTTTGTTGCTCCCTATTTGAACCGATTATGCGGTTTTTATGAATCATTAAGTAAATCTTGACTCTCTATTTTATCTTACCGTTTCACATAGAAAACGCCGCTGACAGCTTGCAAACAAGTCGCATTATTAATAGCGCCTATTTGTGTTCAAATATTTTGATTTTATTTCTTCTTTTCAGCCTGTCAGGTAGAGATGATATTGTACTCGTTGAGGTTAACAAACATACGCCTGAGAACACCAACATAATTAATCCTTTGACAAATTTTAATTGGAATTGGGGGTTAATGTCATTGCGAATAAAGGGGACAGGAAATAATGTCAAAAAGGAAAACACCACACATGATATTTTAAACAAATGTTTAAGATCGTTAGGGTCGATTTCTTATCCTCGTCATCTTTGAGTGTGATCTGCCAGATTGATTCGGTTGTCAAACTTAGGAAGCAATGTATCTTGATTTTGATCATACGGGAGGGGTGAAGGAGGGAGGGGTAGACGGGGGGAAGATATAGAGGAGAGAGTGAATGAAAGAGCGAGAGAGATAGTGAGAGAAAGAGAGAGAGAGAGAGAGAGAGAGAGAGAGAGAGAGAGAGAGAGAGAGAGAGAGAGAGAGAAAGAGATTGGGGGTGGGCATACAGAGCTACAGCGAAAAAAGAGAAATACAGACAAAATGATAGATAGGAGGGGGGTGGTTTGGCGATTGTGTGTGTGTGTGTGTGGGGGGGGGGGGGGGTCGGGAAAAAATGTGTGTGGGTGTGGGTGTATGTACCTATGTGTGTTGTCGCCAGGGCATGGGTTTAGAGAGATAGATAATAGTGGGCGAAAAGACAAAATAATGTATTAACATGTAGGATATATGAAAATATTTTGGAACTCATGCACACGAATAGACATGTACCACTCATAAAAAGCTTTGAGAAGAGTTCCGCTCAGCCTAGGTCTTGCGTAGGCTGGGGATTGCATGGATATTTAGACTTACCACTATTTCAATTTAGTATTGCAATAGAAAGGTCTGGAAACAAAGGTTAAGCCCTGCTCCAACATAACTCAACTGCAAATATCGTGACCATTCTACAACAACGCCATGCCAACTTATGCAAGTGTGCATTATCAACACATGCTACATATAAGGATGATATCAACATCACTGATTAATACAGCCACATGCATGACATGAGTGCATGCGGACTGTATATAATTCTCTCAGTCCCATAGGTGATGAACTGTGTGGTGACTGACATGGGACTGTGACTATTTGGATGCTGAGAGGATTAATGTAAAACACATAAGGAATGTACTCGTATGTCCCGAAGGAGCTCGTTGCCTTACCTCAAGAAAAGAAAGAATTACACTGCCACTGTAAACTCTATTATCCATTAACCTCGAATAGAATACCCCTTTTCATGGGCCCGTTCCCAATGGAAAGCCCCTCTTAGACTTCGCTATTGAAAGTAATCGGGGTGGAAAGCTCTTTCAATAGACACGGCGAGTTGACTCACTCCCTCACACCATTTTGATAACATGGGACTACACAAGATGAACTCTCGTGAGTACCTCACAAGAATTAACCCTTTGTGTGCCACATTAATTGCTGCTCAATGTGTTTTGTGTGTTGAAAATGACACATGTAGCACACTAAGTGGTGATGAAAAGAACTGAGAATGTTAGGAATCTTTACAGCTGTTAAACGTTTGCAATCTATGACTAATTATCTGCGCTCCGAAGGCTAAGAATAAGATTGCAAAGTGCATACACATTTGTTAGGATTCCCCCGCTAAGGATTATCTTTACGACGAGAGGATAAACAGGTAAGAAAAATGGGCAAATAAACAACGGATTTGGGTGTAAATAGTGTCTGGCTATAAAAAGGAATTCCGATGCGTCATCGAGGGGAGTTGAGGAATAATTCACGGCAAATCTTGACATCAACACAAGAATGGTTTGTTTGGTGTGATGACTAATCGTGCTAATTGAAGAAAGCGAACGAAAAAGGGTATCTCCCAACACACATACCCACCCACACACCTGTGTGATCATCATTAACTCATTGTATGCCAACTGTTTAGTTTCACCATTAACGCACATAAAACCCATAGAGTCTCACTTTGTCTGTAGCACAATGGGTTAAAGGCATTCATGACCGATACCATGATGATATACATGTATCATCGCATTGGAATCCATACATATACTTTGCTATGTCCTTCTTTATAGTTGTTCTGCTTAGAAAATGATGTGAACTCTGATAAGCCCCATGTGACATAATTATGCACCCTTACAGCAAATGCTGAATTACAAAGGGGTCCACACATCTGAAACCCGTGATAGAGCAGCCCTGCGTCTAGTAAAGAAGGAATTAACTCTTTACGTGTCATTGCAATGTACTCTGATCATGCTGGTACACACAACCATATAGAGGTGATCGTGAGTAATTTTCTTGCCAATGGTCTTGAAGTCATGTATTGTCCATTTTAGAAACTTGCTGAAAGTTATTTGCCCTTAAATGATGCACATTTGGATTAATTAGTGATTAAAGCACAATTAACTTTCAGCAAGTTTACAAAATGGACAATACATGACTTCAAGACCATTGGCAAGAAACTTGCTTACCTTTTGAAGGTTTTTTTGGCTTCACAGTACAGAATATTCCCTTTAAATCATTATGCGCCAATGAGGCCTTTTTGCACATTGAGCCGTTATCAAAGTGAATTCAAATCTTTTCTCATAACTGTGTAGAAAAGCGTGTGATCCAGTTTCAATTACTGGAATGCACTCTGAATCTAGTAGTTACTGCTGCTCGGACAGACCTCGGACAAGCTTTGAGGTTACCATTAGAAATATATTGGTTGAACAACATAAATGAACTTTGCATATATAACTATAATGATCTATTAACATACGGCCATAGATCAGCAATATGTCTAGCATGGACAGGGCTAATACTTAATGATGCTATTTGGTGTCGAAACGGTATTGGTCGTTCCTATTATGTATACATTTCATCTTTATGATTCAGTACAGAGCTATGTTGTGAACAGCGTAAAATGTAGCCTACAGCATCTACAAATGCTTTAAGTGTGAGTATAAAGCGCATTGTAATATGGGATTATGCCGACTGACAATGCCTCTTCATCGATCTTTAGAAACTTATAATATTTTAAAAATACCATTTTTATTCTTCTCCCGAAATAATAAGTCAGAGGGAGATTTACCCGCACCATTCTGTGTGATTCATTTAGAAATTATTTGCACTGCATTACCATGATTATAATACAAGTGAATACAGACGGCCAGGTGTAGCGACACTAATCGTGTCAAGATTTGATGAGTCATTTGATTGCGGAACGTCTGTCACATTTCTCTGATTGATGGGCGTATGAATGAATAGATCAAGCATAATGAATATCTTCACAGATGGAGCTATAGATAAATGTAGAGGTATTATTGATGCGTTCTGTGGATAGGGATGAGTGGATGGTGAATCTATGAATCTCACACCTGGTTATGGTAATGATAGAGAGATGGATAGATATATATATATATATCATTAAAAAGACAGCTAGATAACTGGCTACCGAGATGAATAGATAGATAGATATATAGGACTATCAAGTTCAAAATGTTATATAGATTGAATAGTTTGGAGTGAGATAGGCCTATGAGATAGAAAGTGTGATAATGTAGGTACGATGTAAAGTGTATCTAGAGATGAAGGTGGGAACAGAAGGCAATACTTTCCGCTACCATTACCCAGCCCCTCCCCCTCCCCCCCCCCCCTCTCTCTCTCTCAAACGCACACACACACACACACACACACACACACACACACACACACACACACACACACACACACACACACACACACACACACACACACACACACACACACACACACACACACATACACATACACATACAAATGCGATCATAACATGTTTATATTTGTATGTGTAGGAGTATATACCGTCTTACGCAATAATACCTACTCACACAATACTACACGCACACACACACACACACACACACACACGCATGCACACATACAGTCTGCAAGAAATCATGAGGTCTTATTGTATGTGAGTTCACTTCGTCCCGCAATGCGCCGTAAACTCCTGAACTTTAGAAATGATGTTGGAGTTTCCCCCACTGTAATTTCTGGAGGTTATACAATGTCAAGTCGACCGACTCTCTAATCTCTCTCGATTATAATTCCCCTTTCAGCCCTCATTCCATTGATCCCAATCCGTATCAAAGCGACACACACACAGCTCGACCAGCACACAAGCGGGGGCCTTGTGCCCAAACTTTACAAAGAATACGGCACCGACTCAACTTGTAACTCAATACATATTAGTATTTTCTTCCCCATACAATAACATTTACCTAGTGTTTGGTGCTGACCCCGATACCTGTTCGGTGTATGGGCCGATCGCGGTGGGGTTAGGGGCATAATCAGAGGGGCTGTTAGGGGCTGATGCCTGAAAGGAGAAAGCCCCAAATAGCCGACACAAAATGGAGCTGAAAAGCGTTCGTTTAACTTCACTGAAAGAGAGCGATCTTTATAAAGAACTCTTGCACTAATTACTCCTTGAATGGAGGGAATTATCGCCGATATTTATGGCCGCAGAAATCATATGATAAATGAGACGATTTGTGTTGGGTTGTATTTCTATCGCCCGCGGGCGTTTTGCATTCTGAGGTCAATGCGCTTTGGTTGAAAGGCAAAAAACTTTTGAGAGTATTATTGTGATTATTCAAGACAGACGGGCTCTTTACAGGTTGGCAATTAATAATATTGGATATCTAGAACCATGTGAATAGTGACAAGTCAAAGACGGACTAGTTTCTATTCGGTTTGGGTACAATACTTGTTGTTACCTGGTGAAGCGTAAATTCCGGGTCTCGATACTAGACTAATCCTTCTACAAGCTCTACGAACTTTATAAGGGATTAGGTACATGGTGAAAAGGAAATCATAATGGAAATATTACAACATCTATGACACGTGGGAAATGTGAAAGAAACTACAGGAATGGCGATCGTGGTGATATGCACATTAGAATATACGTGTCAGATATGCATCGAGGTATTGCAGAGAAACCAGACAGAAGAATTACATGAATGAGGTTAATTATAACAAGTATTAGAGGCAGGTAATTTGATGAAGAAGGATGATAAGAAGAAAAAAAAGGAAAAAAAAGAGGAAGCAGACGAAGAAGAAGAAGAAGAACAACAACAACAACAATAACATCAACACCAACAAGAGCAACAACAACAACAAGGCAAGAAAGGGAACGAGAAGGAGAATGAGGAGATGAAGAAAGCGAGTAGGCGCTGGTGTTGGAGAAGAAATACGTTTTATGCATACTTCGTGAAGAAGAAGAAGACGACATTAAATAGTTAGAAATAAAATAGATAGCAGTAGCAGAACACCAAGACCAAGAAAAGAAGAAGAACAAAAAAGGAACGCGAACGAGGACAACTGGCAAAGAACGTGATACTTCTTCAAACGCAAAGCGACTGAAACGTCCGTGTTCAGAGTGGTGGTTGCTTTTATCATGTCTGAGGCAAGCAAATGCGTTACCATAACGACCGTCCTTAGATCTTCATGCTCATCACTAACTAACACACGATTTTGTTTGGAGACAACCTAACAACAGGCTAGATTGATCGTGACGATAGTTTTACGAGCTGATCTTTTAAGAGAAGCGCTTCCGATTTATAATCCATTCTAACAATTATCAATTATATACGGTACAATTAAATAGTCGGGTATGTTGAAAGAATAAGTACAAATGATCAATCAAACGCACTGATCAAACAACCTGCACTTTGCGCGACCCTTCAACACAATGAAAGTTGAAACACACGTGGTTTGTTCGGTATCTCTTCCTTTCACAAGACACTCTTTACATTTGGTAGTTTCATTACTTCCATCTGTCTTTCTCTTGATAGTACAGGATAAATGACGAAAATAGAACGCAAATGTATAGAAACAGGAAGTAACAGGTCCGTGTTGTGTTGTATCTCTGTATACATGATGTCTGTCTGTAATCCACCTTCTCTCTATCTCTGTCGTCTTCCCACCCTATCGCTCTGTCATTCTAATCCTTCCTCTTCTTTGTCTCTCTCTCTTCCCATCTTTCTCCCCTTCCCTATTCCCTCTATACCCCCCTCTCTCTCTCTCTCTCTCTCTCTCTCCCTCTCTCTCTCTCTCTCTCTCTCCCTCTCTCTCTCTCTCTTTCCCTCTCGCCCTTTCCATTACTACCACCCCCCCTCTTGCCCGGCCCTTCTACCACACTCCGTTCTTTCCTATCCCTCTTATTCCTCATTTCATATGTCTCTCCCCTCTTCTCTCTTTTTCCTGCCCCCCCCCCCCCCCCCTTTCTCATTCTCCCCTCCTCTCTCTTTTCCTCTTTTTACCCAGGGGTCACGGAGGGGTCAAATCTGCACCCCTTATCGCGGCTTGCCAAACACCCAGGTGAAGGAATGCACCCATAATGAGGTCAACAGACAGGTGCGACAGGGGGAAGAGAGAGGGTGCTATTCCGTCTATTGCACCGGTGAAGTCAGGACGAAAACCGAATTCAAGCTTCGTGACTGCAATGCCTATGATGTATCTGATAACAAAATATATGGTAGTGAAAGTGGCAGCAGTAGCAGTAGACGTAGAAGTACTAGTAATGGTCAGGTAGCGGTAGAATGAAAATGATAAGAAGAATTATAGCAGAAGGAGCAGTAGCACTACAAGTAGTAGTTGTAGTAGTAGTAGTAGTAGTAGTAGTAGTAGTAGTAGTAGTAGTAGTAGTAGTAGTAGTAGTAGAAGTAGTAGTAGTAGTAGTAGAAGTAGTAGTAGTAGTAGAAGTAGTAATAGTAGTAGTAGTAGTAATAGTAGTAGTAGTAGTAGTAGTAGTAGTAGTAGTAGTAGTAGTAGTAGTAGTAGTAGTAGTAATAGTAGTAGTAGTAGTAATTGTAGTAGTACCAGTAGTTATTGAAGTATTACAAAAACTAGTCGTGATAGATGCAATATTGCTACTTCTCCTATTTTGCTTATACATGTACTTAATCATTCCGTAATAATGCAGTTGCAAATCGAATATAAACTCTTGTTCTAATCCAGACAAGACATCCAAGTAACGTATCCAGACTGGAGATGAAGACTATGAAACCATACTCAATGTTGAAGAGTTGTTGACCCATTATGTCTGTCCTCCGTGATATGTTGGATGGTTTAAATTGCTACTTAAACGTTCCTTTGAGGGGTTACACTATAATAAGTATTTTGTAATTTTGGACAACATGTACCATCAGGGCAAAACATAATGATTCCTAGCAGAATACATGTGGAATGAGTCAAGTTGCCACGGTAATGTTACAACGCGGTTTGAACAATTGACGTCATAATATTCTGGTCAGAAACGTACTGCAGTTATTTTTAGCCTAACGAACAGGGCTGGCTGGCTATTCTCTCTTTCTATGACGTGGGTCGCTGGTCACTTCTTGATATGCATTTCTTTGAATGGAGCTATTCAAGTTGGAAACAACTAGTAAACCGCGAAAAGTCGCAAATTGTTCTTTAAAATTTGACAGGGTGTTCCATCTGACCGATGTAAAAGCCATGGATTAGTGACTGGACTAACCCATCTTAATTCCCACATTATAACAAAGACGGGAGAACACATGCTTCCTGATTACATACCACAATCCAAATCCGTTGCCAAGGATACCTTAGAAACAGTCAGTGCTTTTATTGTTCGTAATCGTCCCATTCATTCATCACTTGGTGAAGACACGTGTTTCTGGCGGTCTTGACAATCGGGTCTTTACTCTCACATGGATTACTGAATTATACAAACACGTTTGTTTGTATTTATTACGCTAAAGCCTATTAGACAGCGTGTGTGACCCCCCCCCCCCCCTTATTATTTTGTAAGTAGCAATCTTAAACCTACCACCGCAATCTCCTTATTTTGGCCATCCGTCACAAAAAATAAAGAGTCTACTCTCATGGATAAATACCCGATTTTGCATCTACAATGAATTATATGAACATATCCTGTGTTAAAGTATTGCCATATATATCAGATGTATCTGTACAGCAGTAGCAAACAATGTTGTGTAATTTAAATGGCTAAGGGTCATGCATCTATTTTTGTTCATTTTATATCATTGCAGCCGTATACGGTACCGATGAGGTGTCGTCACATCCATTGCTATGCAGGTTACTGGTTCTAAACAACAACGCTCAAGTGAGAGTTTCACTAGTCCGACACTGTCTTGCGGGTTCATGATATGACGTCACATTTCGGTACTCTGTGGAGAGGGGGAGTGAGCAGGAAGGGAGGGGGGGGGGGGGGGCGAGGGCGGCGGCAGGGTGCCTCTGAGACTTGTTTTGATGTACATCACTATGCACAATGTTACTTTGGGAAACTGACAACCAGTGAGTGGTTTATATCTCACCTAACACTTTGCCCGAAATTACCACTTTTATTGGGCAAAGTTTTCCAGAATTTGATATAAGTACAGATTTTCGAAATCAGTGTTTAAAATGGAGCTGTTGAAAGAGAGTGAGACCAACAGTGAGATATAATGACATGGACCACAGAGAAAGTGATAGGCATACACTCTGTATACGCCAGTCGTACATATTTGCAATGGTAATGTGCGGAAATCAGTAAGAGTTACATTATTTCTGTCACAGGAAACGTTAACACAGACAATTGGGGATGCACTCATTGCAAGGGATTTCATCAAGAAAGAATTGATATTGCAAGGCGTTCATCTTATAAATAACTTGTGATGTAACTAGATAAAAAGGTCCTTTGTCCTATTACGCAATCATTATCACATCTGGGTAACTTTGAATGACCGTGGTGATGAGAGTTTTCTTCATAATGAGCAGAAGGGTGCAACGGAGAATAACGATTCTAAAAGGTCGCCATGGTTATAGGCATTTCATTCAATAATCACGAAAATAGATCAACGTGCTATATGCCCACGAACTGATAATCGGAAAAGAAATGCCAAGTATAGTTGTGTTTTCATTAACTCTTTGTTACACAATTCTCATATAAGCACACTTGTCTTGCATCAAAATGCATATATGTCATCAATAGCTACATGCAATGCAGATAACTTAAACTTGATATTTTATTTCACAATTGACAATAGATGTTAAAAATTACATGTATTTTACTGATTTATTGCGTTCAATCTAGTTTAACACTTAATGTGCAAGTTGTGCAATTATGCACTGGTAGTACACACGCAATTCCCATAGAGCAGCGCTTTGTGTAGCACTCAAATGGTTAACATGATTCGTATGATAACATTAAGACCATGAACGTGTGAAACACGTTCAAACCAACATTTGAATAAATCTGAAATTTGAAGGGGGTGGGGTGGGGGGGGGGGGGGCAAATAACATGATACATTGCATTTTGTAGATATTTGTTACCCGCCCTGTATCAATCAATTATCATCTTATGTCGAATTGTTTTCTGTTTCAAATAAATGGTGTTTACTTAAGAGTAAAATAATAAATTTACAGGAAATAAAAGCGAAAACCGGAGACTGATCAAGGACGGTTGAACCCTGTCCTCGCGGGACTAAATGAAGCTCTCTACAGGATGTTTACGCGCTCACTGGTGCAAAAGAAAGCACAACAGTAACACAAGCTAAATCGAAAACATGGATCCAAACTGAATAAAGGATGCAAAATAATTATCATGCCGTAAATAAAAAAAAATCAAATCATCTGAATAATAACAATTTGTGTTTATTCGTCGTATAAAATAGATCATATTACTAGTGCTAGTATTTGATTTTGTCACATGAAAAAACAACTTTTTTTCTTGAGACCAAGAAAAGCATGTTGACTATAATCATACATTCCATGAATCTATGGTATTTAGAGTATTGATAGCTCTTGTGAGATGTCGTCTCTGATATTCCTCCTTTTCATAAATCATTCAGGAAACTTGTACTTGTACTTCCACACAATTTTTAGCACCACGGCATATCTTTTGACCCCCTCTAATTTTGTAACCATTAGACCTATTTTGAACCATTTGTAAGTCTTGTTTCCGCGTTCAACGAGGGATTTTCCACACCCCAAATGTCAAGGAATTGTGGATTATTCTCTGAATGCACAGATGAACCCCCGTCTTTCAATAAAGCGGTAACTGTTAAATGCGCTTAAACGGTTCGTCTGCACTGCCACAAACTCCTAAATGGGTTGCACACTAATCAGCGGTAAACGAGGTTGATTGTTGCGGCTGAATGAACCGCTCTACAAATAGCAGCAGTGGGAACAGTACCGGTTGTAACATGGGAATAGATACAGGTGTGCAGACCACAGGAATGTTGCGTTGTTTGTCCCAAAAATCTTTTTTCTTCTTATTTCTTTAAAAAAAGTCCACCTAATCGATCTGTTTGTCATTTCTAAAATTAAGCCAGTCTGTTTGGGTGACGCACATGGCAGTTATGTTTATAAAAGTCTTGTTGATTTAAGAGCAGTCTGTTTTCTTGATTTAGGGTCGTGATATTCCAACTATTTTAATGAATTTGTCTGTCTATTTCATCCTCACTGCCTAGACGACATGTTTTTAATAAACAGTAATTTGACTTTGATTAATAAAACCCTCATGATTCCATGCGGACTGTGTTTTATTGTGAAGAAGATCCCGTGGAATCAAAAACACTTTTCATCATAAAAAAGTACTCACGTTTTGAAAACAAGTAACTAAAGTTGACGATTAAATCCAAGTTTGTATTGTTGTTCTCATATCAGATACATTGCGTGATACAATCACACTACGGATTTAATGAACACCATAAGCATGAAGATGAATGAGTTTCTAAATGTTAAAATTCATAAGCTATTTCAATTACGTGAGACAATCTCATTACCAATTTAATTAATTGACAATAAGCCTAAATGTTTTTGAAATGTTGTTATTGTGTGATTGACTGTGTGCATGTCTGTGTATGTTTCTTCTCCGTATGTTTCTCTCCATTTATGTGTGTGTTTGTGTTGGTCGTTGTTGGCAGTATTCCGTCATATGACTCGGAGCAGTCGTAAGAAAAGTTTTCTTGTTTACCCCTCCCTCTTCAAAGGCCACCGCATGCAACGCGATCCGACCAGTCGTGCGATTCTGCGACTAGCTGGATCGCAATGCCCGGTAATATGATTTGTGTAAGTAATTGACGTCATATTTTCAGAAGTGGGCTCTAACGACTGCGGAATCGTGGCAAAATCGTATCGTCTGCTATGGCTTTCAGACACATCACCTTTGGACCAACAAGACGTCCAATGACCTACTAAAAGAAATGAGACAAACATACTACTTTAAACCTTATTGACAGGATGAGTAACGCACGATTCCAAATCTAATCGCTTCCTTAAAATTCGCGAATTCGCTCAAACGAGAATGATAAACAATAAGAGAGAGGAAGAGAGGAAGACACGTTAATCCTCACCTGAAGTGGGTGAAATGCTGGTTCGGTAATTTTTGTTTGTTGCGAAAACACTCGTGTAAATAGCGCCTAAATAAAGACCAGATTACAACGTTTCTCATCCGGCTTAAACGGATCTAAGCCAAATTGAGGGTCGCAGTTGTTCTCATTGTTGTTTGGTATATCACTTGAAAATATCTTGCGATGTTCTTTCGGTATACCTGTCTTCTAAATTATATCATCTAATCTTTGCATTATGTTAAGTGTCTACTATTTTGTGAACATTTTCTCTCACCATTTCAAACGGTTTTCGCATGGACACATCATTAACACTTTCTTTGGTCGCCTTTAGATTCTCACCATCCCTTTACATACATTTTCCGATGTGCTAAGTCATAATCCTTTAAGGCTCCTTGGATGTTCCGTGTTTATGAGTGATTTAAGCGCCATTTACTCTCGTGTGCCTTAAATTATTTATTTTACAATGAAAAACCGTGATTCTCATAGAAAATCAGTTAAACTGGCACACAAAGGGTCAAACGTCTGTTTCTTAGTATTTTAAGTTGTTTCACGTCCCGAAAGTACAAGAACACAAGAAAAACCTTTTGACATCCAACCACGGATACATCCTAGATCCCCCCCCCCCCCCCCTTCCCCCAGGTTCTAGGTAGTGGAGTGCATGGGCACAATTGGGAATGTAAAATCTGGTAACAAAGTCTAGGATCTCCCCCTTCTTACTAGACACCCGGCAGACTCGGTTATGTCCATGCGCTTCACACCCTAGTACTAGTCTTTTTTTTTATCCAACTAAACTCTGAACAACATTCTGAATGTGGGTTAGTATGCCGAACCTGTCACCCACCCAAATCGATTTATCCATTATCCCAAATCTCTCGCAAATTTACTCGAGATACTTCATATTTGCATTTGTTTTCCACTAGTCAATAGTACACTAAGCGGACATGTTTACATTTAGTGCGAGATGTCACAAACACAGCCAGCGATTATTCACTGTTTTGCAAATACATTAGGTGACTTATGTCAAATAATGATGTTACTGAATGAGTGAGATAACATATGCGATGGGGGAAGATGGAGTGATAGAGAGATATGATAAAGAGGGGGTGGGAGGGAGGAGAGGGGTGAGGGGGAGGCAGGCTATAAACCGTCTCTTTTTATCCTGAATTCCTCTCTTTTTCGTTATAAGAGAAAACAAATGAATTAGTTTGATCCTTTCAAAATGAACGAACATTTGGACTGTTCCACATACATGTAATCCTTTCTATGTGTGATAAACTTAACATTCTTTCAACTTAAAACTAACCTCAGATTGTTCCAATTAAATCTACTTTGACATCCCTAGACTCAAATTCTTCGCGAGTTAATCGCAACAGATAGAAGTGTTATATATATAAATAGTTACGAGTTGTACGATCCTCAAGGCATATCATCGGATCGACATAATTACTGATTGAGATTTAATCTAAAGAGCATGGCATATAATCTCTTCCTCTTACAAATGAGTGAACAATTATGTCTGAAATATTCTACAATGCAAACCATAACATTTGAAAGCTTGCGAAATCACAGGGTTATAACATCGAAACATGAGATACAGTTCAGTGCAGAGTTGTCCTTTGAGTCTGCGTTCATATCAAAGTTGTAGTCCAATGCGTTGAAGT
The DNA here is from genome assembly GCA_963669155.1 of Arbacia lixula. Lineage (NCBI taxonomy): Eukaryota > Metazoa > Echinodermata > Echinoidea > Arbacioida > Arbaciidae > Arbacia > Arbacia lixula. The sequence continues at coordinate 17,471,168 of OZ022586.1, read as the reverse complement.
TCAAGTTTACATTGAGTGTCGCATTGTAGAGTTGAGTCAATGTTCAAGTTCCTTTTCCACATAAAATTATTGTCATGCTTATTGTCCATAACAGGAGGCTAGCTTAAGTGTTCTCGCTCGTGATCGCGTGCTAAGGCAGAATATCTTTGATTATCAGGATCGAGTGTTAGTCCGTTGTAGAGGTCATCGCGGTCTTCGCTGTTGGTTGTCGTCATCAGGAATCGCTGTCATCGTCGTAAGTCCTTCTCGTCGCGTCTCGGTTCTCGCTTTCTTAGGCATCGCTGTTCTCCTTGTCGTTTCAGTTCTCGCTAATTTCGTCGTTAAGTCATCGCTCTCACGGAGTCGTCATCGTGGTTGTCTCGTTTTTGTTGTCGCGGGCTTACGTTGTTTAGCCAGGCTGTGGCTCAAACATACCGGACGGTCAGTACGGGCTCAAGTGTGGCCGCATACATTGTCGACGGGCTCACGCAGGACATCTTGTCGCAGGTTGCCGTCCATCTTCGCTGCAGGCACCCAGCTGTCATGTAGCTTCAGCTCCTCAGCTCATCAGCCGCAGCTTAGGGCTGGAATCGTCGTCGGCGTCGTCAGAGTTCTAGTTTACAGCTCGTGTAGTTGGAACTCCTCTGCCAGGGTTGTCATCGTCAATGTCGTCCTCACTGTCTCTCCTCTTCCAGAGTCGTGGTACGGGCTTACGTGGCCGTACGTCATCGCTGCAGGCACCCAGCTGTCAAGTAGCTGCAGGTCCGCCTCAGCTCATCAGCCGCTGCTCGAGGGCTGGAAACGTCATGAGCGTTGCTGGAGTTGTCCACAGCTCTGTGTAGCTGGATCTCCTCGGCTGCATGGAATCGTCATCATCAAGGGAGTCGTCGTTGCACCCATTGACGAACTCGTACGTCGTCGAAGGCACCTCTCTGTCGTGGTACACTGTCCTTAGTTCGCAGCCGCATGCAGTGGGCTGGAGAAAATGTTGTGGCTCGTGTTGCCGTGTAGAAATCATCGTCTCTGCTGCTTCTTTCTTACAGTCTCTTTTGTTGTCTTAATCTGTTGTCTGTGTCGAATTCCTTCTCCTCCTCCTTTTCTTTCGTCGGCGCAGCCCAGCGCGGGCCCGCCGCGCACGGAAGGTCCTACATTCGACCGCTTATATCCTCGTCGCCATTATTGTGTATGGGGAGAAGAAGGAAACTGGAAGACTTGCTTGGTTGGTGTCTGAGTGGCAACTGCCTTTATTCTAGTATATTACACACATATATACACAGCATTGGTGGTGGTCATGTTATGTAACAGTCTGGGGTGAGAAAGCTAGGGGAGACAGAGAGAGAAGGTGCAGGGCAAAGTAAACAAACTGGGGGAAGTAGTGGCTAATCCTTGGCCGTGGGAATGAGAGTGGATAGGAACAGCTATGAACATCTGGTTCATTGTACAGTACTGGTTTACAAACACAATAGTATGCTTCAAAAAGAAGTGATCTTTGATGTTTTCAACTTCTTATTATGAGCCATCCTAGAATCCGAAAATCAATTCACGCTGTGAATTATGTAAGGGACACACTCACATATATTTTCGCCAAAACGTTAAGGTAGGCAAGGCCTCCTGCTTAGCGGACTCACCACTTGTTTTTGTTTCCTAAACACAACACAAAAGTAAGCCCCCTCACCAAAATAGCATAACCTTTTATCGAAGCGGTATTGGGCAAAATAATTTGCAGGATTGTTCCTTAACTTATTAACTAGCCTCTGTGTGAAAATGACATTAATCCAATTAGTCATGCATGAGTGGGCAAATTTTAAAGGCAAAAATGTAACTTTTCAAAAGTCACAAGGGTAATTGTTTATGCCGTTTTAACAGTACATTTTGACATTTCTTATGCAATTTTTAAAGTGTTTTCACTCAACCATGACACGGAAATGCCTTTTAATGTTTACATAACAGGTCATGTTACATCTTTGTTAAAATATCCAGTTGTATTTTTTCACAAAAATAAAGGGCTCAAGAGGAACGAGTATTTTTTTTAAACGGTGCTCACTCAACAAGAACAATGGGTTAAATATCAGGATAGGTGTAGGTGCATCGAGAGATGGATGATAAACAATGAAAGGACATAAGTTATGGACCAGAAATGGAATTCATCGAAAATTGATATGACAGAAACCCCAAATTACCCTTGTGACTTTTGAAAAGTTACTTTTTTTGCACCTTAAATCTGCCCACTCACGCATGACTTATTGGATTAATGTTATTTTCACACAGAAGTTAGTCAATAACGTGAGAAACAATCCTGCCAAATTATTTTGCCCAAAAACCTCTTCGATAAAAAGTTTTGCTATTTTGCTTAGTGAAGACAAACCACAAGATAAACACAAAATACTTGTAAGATTTTCTCTTTTTACCGTCTGAATTGGCTTTCCCCGTGTGAATGCGGCTAAAACCATTAAACAAAATTACAATAATGATGAGGATTATTATCATCATCATAATTGTTATCATTAATATAATAATTGTTATCATTATCATTTTTACTATTATTGTCATCATTTTGACTTAATAAGTAAGCAAACATCATTCCCCCAAACATGGGGGGGATGATTGTACATGCCATCCCCCCCACCTTGTGAGGTGGGGGGGATGCATCCCCCTCATCCCCCCCGTTGTCTACGCCCCTGGGGGGAGGAGAAAGAGAGAGAGAGAGAGAGAGAGAGAGAGAGAGAGAGAGAGAGAGGGGAGGGGGGAGGGGAGGGAGGGGTTGATGAAAAACTCGGACATATGGTAGGGGCGTCCATCGGGAGGGCGTGAGTTGAAATTCGAATGCCATAGTGGAAATGTGAAATATATAATAGCCACAAAATACTGCTACATTTTCGTAATTGAAACGCGTACTTTAAACATTCATGTTCCCGTCTTGTTGGAGCAATTTTGTTAGGAGTCAGAACTGTGAGGGATGGCCACCGTGTCTTCGAGGTCAAAGTTCAGCGCTCAGCCGGAAGGAAGATCCCTGATAAATCAGAGATAGAGATGTCAGCTAGTGGAGTGACAGGTCAGTGGAGAGAAGATTGACATCTCGACACGACTAGAGTGATTTCTAGGGTTTGGAGTATTTTGGTAGACTTTAGCATCTCCAGTTCTCATCTCTCGACATCTCATCTCCTTTTCCCCTTCTTCGTTCTTCCTCTTCGTTTCCTCCATCTTCTTCCAGTTCTATGTCTTCTCTTTCTTTTTTCCTCTTCTTTTTCTTATCCTGTTCTCCTTGTTGTTCTTCTTCTGCTCCTTATCCTTCTTCATTTTCTTCTTTTCTTTTCCCTCTTTGCGCTCAACCATCTTGCTTCTCTTTCTCCCACGTCCTTCTACATTTTCTTTCTTTCTACATGGTTCCTTCTTTCTACCTCTTCCACAATTGTCATCTATTTAGCATTCTTTAGGTTACTCAACCCCTTCTCTTCTCTGCGCTCTTCTTCCTTGTCATCCTATTTCAATCTTGCCTTTATAATTATTCTTTTCTCATTCGAATTATCTTTCTTAATTTTTTTCTTCATCCCCATCTTTCGTTACTCCTTTCCGTGGTCGCCTTTCTTTTATCACCCATGTAGTACACACCTTGATTTACTACCCTACCTAATTGACACCCCATAACCCCCGTTAATCCAGATAAGCTAATCTTCTTTAATCCTGTGGGTAGACCATTTGTAGCCGATAAGATTGGTTTATAGTCCCGCTATTCCTGCCTTAAGAACACTTCCATTGTCCATCCAATTTAATGACTTGTTTACATGTCGTTTCATTATATATTTCGTCTACTCTATACGCTCCTCCCACCCCCCTGCTCCTACTTTGTTAGCAAGTTAGTAAGGATGCGCGTTTTAAACACCATCGATTTTTTACTAAGTCCTTTGCATCTTCGTCGTCCTTCTTCTTCCTTTTCCCTCTCCTCTTTTCTCCTATCCTCCTTTCTCCCTCCACCTTCACCCTCAGACTCTACTTTGCATGCATATTGCTCATGTCCGGTCCATAGAGCATAATTCTGAGACTGAATCATGAGACTACAATAGGCCATGTACTGTATAACTAGTCCATTGAGACACACAAGTGTATTCCTTGAATCTCTGCTTGCAGTCTACTCCGTCACCCCCACCACCCCCCCCCCTCCAACACACACACACACACACACACACACACACACACACACACACACACACACACACACACACACACACACACACACACACACACAAATAAAACACACACACACACACACACACACACACACACTTTTGTTTTTCCATATTCTTTATTTGATTTCATTCCCATGATAAAATAAACAATTTCACTTTATAACATACAATAACAAATACATAACGTAATATTTCTATTGATTCGATAAACACAATAAAGCATGATTTTCCACTTCTATATAAATATATACATGTGCCATATTCCTCCTGAATATATATGCAACTTATGAATCATATTCCTCTAAAATAATTATGATCGTTATTATACTAATAGATATGTATAAATGATAATAAAACAATTCCATAAGAATGAAATCTTTTCTGATACCTCTCCCCCCCCCCCCGATCATATCCACCCCACACACACACACACACACACACACACACACACACATACATCCACAACACACCATATGTCCCTACGCCCCCCCCCCCCCCCCCCCATCGAACCGCCTTCCTCCTCCTCCTCCTCTCTCTCTCTCTCTCTCTCTCTCTCTCTCTCTCTCTCTCTCTCTCTCTCCCTCTCTCTCTCTCTCTCTCTCTCTCTCTCTGGGTGTCTCTTTCTGTTTGTTTGTCTGTCTTTCTGTCTGTCTGTAATGTCCTTTCCAGCCACCTTTTTATTTTCTATCTTTCCTTCACGCACTAGACATGCGCCAACATGTCTATCCACCTAACGTCAATATGAATCTAACCATTCATTTATTTTTATATCAACGACAAGATGACCACGAAAGAAAAAAATGTCCATAACTACGATAACGGGCTAGACACAGACCGACTTTCTTAAATGATCACCAGGCCCCATCGCTCAATGTGGGATCTCAATAAACAAGTTTAAAAGACTATTCTCGACCACCCTCCTTGCGTTCACTGAGTTTTTATCTTGGAAAAACATGCCGCGAATTTTCCTGATGCCAAAGCGTGAAACAAAACAGAGACGTATAAAATGGGCGCAGTTTGCCCCACTTTTTTACGAGTCTTCCACATGAGAGAGGTCAGCTCGTCTTGAAGTTCACAGAAGTACAAGAAGGTGCATTAAGGTCTCCCGTATCTTTAAGAAGTGTTCTCTTCTGCCTGGTACCTTTTCTCGCAAATTGATTTAACAATTGTATCGCAACAATTTCATTAATTGTTTTGTATCTGATCACACTCTATCACCATTCTCGTTTCCCCTTATTTCTCTGTCCCTCTAATGTTCTAACTGTCCCCTTCTAGAAATTAGGCTGATTCCTATCCTGACCCCCCCCCCCCCCGTCCCTCTGTCTGTCTGTCTGTCTGTCTGTCTCTCTCTCCCTCTTCCCCTTTCTTTACGATGGCTCTTATTCACTTTGTTTCTCACTTTCGTCTTCTCACAACCCATTTACTGCACTTTCTGCATGGTAGTTATATTGAGATTTATTCAGTTGAGAAATTGATAATGATGACAGTAAGGTATTATTCAACCTGGTCAGTTTCCAGAGTGTGGACACTGCTTTTCGGGAGGGCCTGAGTCACTGGATAAATGCATGGCCAGGTCCCCATTTATAAAGAGTTTCGATTGATCTGAATCGATCGCAAATCCAATCCCCTATGTCTAATGTTAGCAGAGTTACGATTGATATCAAACGTACGTTGCGGTTGCGGTCAATCATATTGCTCTTTAAGGACAGTTCCCTGATCCATTCATCAATTCATCGGAAAACACGATTTCTCTGTCACTTTTAAATTGGCGTCGCATCGTTTGTTAGTGCGTGAATTACTGCATGCAACATGCTTGCACGCCCGTGGTCCGTGTTATCGTGAATTCATACAGTGGTATCCCCAACGGCAACATTCCGACACAGGGGACAACGCAGTGGTGTCTCTGTTTATTTCATGCTGGAAAATGTAGTTTGGATTGTAAATGGTCAACAGGCTGAAAGTCAGGATCAAACGGGTCTGTTGACGAATATAAGTGGCAGCTAGTTTGTGGGCATTTTTCTGCCCGACCATATAATTTAATCGGGTGCAGCAAGTCAGGGTGTAGCCTTAGGTCGGCACACAATTTTAGACGGCGTCTCAGCACAGTCTGCGCTTGGAGACTAGGTGGTAGTTGTTGGGGTCGAATCCGTACCCTTCAGATCAAGAGCCAGAGGAACGATCAACTACACCATGCCAATTCCACGTTAAATGACCGAAATAAAAGTTAACGTCACTTTCATATATCATAATTCTTTATTTCATCCTTTTCTTAGCATTCATGAAAAACGTGCTAGAGAGAGAGCGTTCCATCTGGGTACCAAATGGGGAGTGACCTTCCTCGGTCTCCATTCCTCACCGCAAGCCTTAACGTGTTCTCGATCACATTTTGCTGAGGTATTAGAGGGTGAAAACAAATAAATAATGACTGCTTCGCGTTTGGCAAAGGGGTTTGATTTCAAGGTTGTTTAAAGTATTGATTAATTCTGTTTAAAGCAGAATAGAACGCAAATAGCAAAATGACTTCAAAGAAAAACAAAGACATTAAACAAACAGAGAAGCAGATATTTGTCAAGTTGAGAAAATCTTAAGAAACATCTTTTTAAATGAAACGAATTCTTGACAATTCAGATTTAGAAAGCTCCATCAAACTTAAATAAAAACTTTCGTCAACAAAAACCTTTCAGTAATAACGACTCTTATTGGAAGTAGGACAAAATCAAACGATAGATTGCAATTCTTTTGTACATTCCACATAAACCATGGCAACCCTCTTCAACTACTTAGAGTTGCAATATTTAATAATCAAGAGGAATTTAAAGTGATTTTAAGCTAATCGGCCCAGCGGTGAGCCGAACGAGGTAAAGTTGTTGCTTAAGATATTCCTTAAAATTCTATATTCTCATAAGTCGTTTGGTGGTCCCTCTCCCTCAAAAATTGCTATTATCCAATCATCGGGAGTTGTTACCGTATTTATTATCTCAGCACGAATTGTGATGTACGGCTTAATCCTCGAAATTAGCGTAAAAGTACGTCATGGGTTGAATGATTATCTTGCATGTTTCTAACCCAAAATACGGCTATAACAATAACGAAAGGGTCAGCTATGATGCCTATACGTGTGATAATAGACAGTAGAGAACGGCAGCGAGATAACATGTGGAGACGACACGGGAACTCGCCGCGAGATTTTCAGGGGTGTTTTACCTATTTGAACATATTTTGCTCAATTTTGGGCATGCTGTGCTTGCCGAGTGTTTATTTCGCTCGAAAAATGTGGCATTTTGTCGGCCGTGTTTGGCTTCTTGGCGTGTGAGCATGGTGAGGGAGTGATGGAATGTGAACGTCGCGACGAGGATTTAAGGATGAAATCGACCATTTTGTAATGATCCATGTCGAGCTGGAGATTTGTTGCCTCTTTACACGGCATACTGTGTAAAGATAAGATTCATTTACCAGCGGAATCCAAACGTGTTATAGATGGGTCATGTACATAATTATCATTCATGTCAATTGGCAGCTTGTCTATCGGGAATTGCAATTATGTGACCAATCTTCCTGCTGGAAATGTGTTGTCATTTTAATAATATGTACTGATTATTGAATTTACTTTTATATAAACGTCGGTCTGCCAAATGATGTGCTTAAACGCAATATGAAAACATGGAGACAAAAACATGAAAACGTTACTCGACATGCTCAGCCCTTTTTCTAAACTTTAATTTGAATGTGAAGTTTTGGTTCCCGGCATCATACGAGCCTACACTGCGTTCTGCTTTAAAAGTTTTGAAAACATTTGTAATTTTAGCCAAGATCATGTCTGAAAACATGAAACATAGATGACATTCTACCTTTAAGGGGGCCTGAATCCTGGAAGAGGGGTACTGCCCTCCGCAGCAGACCTGGTACAGGGGTGCAAAGAAAACTGGTAGAGGGGTACAACACATTCAGCATCTTTGAATTGGGTGCGTGACAGGGCAGTATAAGAACAGAGTGCAGATTTGCTGTTGTTGTTGGAAATAGGAGGGGGGGGGGGGGGGGTGAATAGAGCTATTTGGTCTCCCTCCATGAGTTTTAATATTAATTTCGAATACCATTAAAGATTATCCTTACTTAACCTTTTAAGTGTCAAATTAACTGCTGCTCTATGGGATTTGTATGTATTACTTGTGATGTGAAGCACACGTGGCACACAATTAGGCTAATGTAAGATGAAGTAGTTCAAATTATTACAAACCGTCATCCACGGTCATCGCCGGGTATGGATTCGTTTGATTTCAACGGTGTTATCAGTTTGAGACGATTCCTTCCTTCTTTGTTATTGACGTAGGCGACGGTGATGATGTTTGTGGCGATGTCAGCAGTAACGTTTATAATGGTAACGATCGTGACGGCCAGAAGAAAGAAGAGGAAATTTAGAGAAGTAAGGAAGAGAAGGACATGTTACAGGTAGATAAGGGTAGAGAGATAAGAACAGGGAGGATAAGGACATGTAAGAAGATGCAGGAGGCGGAGAAAAAGACGTGGAGGAGTAGGAGGAGGAGGAGGAGGAGGAGGAGGAGGAGGAGGAGGAGGAGGAGGAGGAGGAGGAGGAGGGGGAAGGAGGAGGAGGAGGAGGAGGGGAGGAGGAGGAGGAGGAGGAGGAGGAGGAGGAGGAGGAGGAGGAGGAGGAGGAGGAGGAGGAGGAGGAGGAGGATAAGGATGAGGAGGGGAAGGAGGAGGAGGAAGAGGAGGAGAAGAAGCAGGGGGAGGATGAGGAGGGGAAGATGGAGAAGAAGGATGAAGGGACGGAGGGAGGGAGGGAGAAGGGAAGGCGAGGAAGAGAAAGAGGCAGAATTGGTAGGAGAGGAGGAGGAGTTGGAAGGGTAAAAAATGAGAAGAATGACTAGGAGGAGAACGATGAATAATACGAGTAGGTGGGCAAGGGGAGATCGTACAACAACATATTGTCCATTTACATGAAGCAGTGGCTGAGATAAAGAGATTTTAAAAGGAAGACTAATGCATCATGAATGGCAGAACAATTAGTGTGAAGTTATATTACCACCCCCTCACATCCCACGGAAAGTCATAACGAGAGCACAGGAGAGCACCTCCCTCCTCTCAGCAGAGAGCCTGAACTAATGACTAACAGAAAACCAAATCATAAAGACGACGTCTTGACAGCCATGAGGACATTCTGCCATTCTCTGCATTCGAGAAAGAGGACACTCTCTAAACAGACTCTGCCGAGCGCCACTTTCCCCTCATGTTTTTGCTTCTTTCCCTTTGCCATACCGACACTACTATGTTCCATCTTTACGTTGTCAGAGAGCGCGACCATTTATGGTCAAGATTTTGGTTTGGAGGTGACTTTGACGGAGCCGTTTTTGATCGCTTTTGCTTTCAGTTTGTAGGATCATGGTAGGATCATTTTCCTAGGTGTAGTTTCGGGATCGAGTGGCCGCCCCCACCACATCGATGTCAATGTTTGATAAGATACAGCCGTGTTGATGCAAAAAGGAGGGCACGGGAAGATGACTCACGAGAATTTCAATCAATGTATCGTAGTTATAATTTTCGTAATCGGCACATCGTTATTATCACGTGTAGCATCATCAACATCCTCATCATCATTAGCCTCATCACCATCGTCATCGTCATCATCATCACCACCATGATATTCTTCATCATCATCATCATCATCATCATCATCATCACCATCACCATCACCATCACCACCATCGCCATCATCATCATTATCATCACCACCATCATCATTAATATCATTACCAATATCATCATCATCATCGGACCAGACAGAGAACATGCGTCTGGTAGTCACGTCGAAGCCCTTTCCCGTTGGCAATCATGTTAAATAGTCTCCTTATGGCAGACACATTGATTGCACGTGATGAGACGAGAAGAGGCTATATATCATGTATGTGTTGAGATGTAGATACGATACAATCACGCCAATCGTTCCCATCAGTGATCAGATAATCGGCTGTCATCAACGGACCACTCCCATGTCTGTTTGGTGACATGACTGATGATGACTGATACTGATGGATGGTGCTTTGGCGAGGTCAATCAGGGCGGTGCTCGGGGGTGGAGGGGGGGGGGGGGGGGAATCGTACCGCCTAGCAACAACTACCATGGCGACAACGAGAGTACAGCCTAGTAACAGGATGTATGATGATGTAAAGATGGTGATGATGATGATCATTGATGATGATGATAATGACGATGATGATAGTGATGGAGAGGGAGGGGGGAGGGGCGAAAGAGCAAAATCCGTCAACCCCTAAGAAACAAAAACAAAAAAATAGCCTTCTTGTGTTGTGAATATTAGTAGCCCTGCTGATAAACTAATCCTTCTAAGTGGCAATCGAATGTATTTATAATCAGAAGAAGGAATTAACATTCTCATGGCTAATCTGATAGAATCAAGAAATATCAAATTCCATGATAATCTCTGGCTACCTGAATGTGAACTGAATTTTCCACAAGTATGCGATTTGTGAGGTTTTCTTTTTATCTTGGAAAACAGCGGCTATTACGGTTGTTAGGGGAACGGCTTTGACATCGGGGCGACGTAATCACGCACCCCGTAGGTTTCGGCAGGGTGAGCTGGTGGGTGACCGCGGGGAAGAGTTCGCGAGCAGCGAGAGGTGAAGGAGGATTAAAGGTAGAATCGGCCATTTGGTTTCCATGATATTTGTGTCTTCGACAGTTGCCCCACGGTCAATATCTAGCACTAGCATACGTCCAAACTCAAACCTTGGGCCAACACTCCATGCATATACCTCTGCCTAATGTATGATGATGCTATTTACGAACCATGTGAAAAAATTAACACGAATAGAACTTGAGCCCATATGTTGTGTACAATTTTTTTTAACGAAAATGTGCATTTTTTTCAAACAGGTATGCATTATTTTACTAGTGCATCTGATGCATCACTAGAAATACGTTTTTACACACATAATTGGTTTATCAGCAGGGCTACCAAAAAAAATCTCATTCCGTTGTAAAAAAAATCGAAATAGGGCAATTAATGAAACAATTATGGCAGAGCACCTCGCACGTGACGTTGTAAAATTGAAATGTCAAAAGATCATAATTTTCTTATCCTTTGACGATTTTTCGTTAAAAAATATGTTTTTTTTTCTTCAGATTTCTGCTTTTATTGAAACCAGCTTATCTTCAGCATGAACTATCCCTTTGAGGATAGTCTATGGACGAGGACCTGTCAGGAATGGAAGGATTTTACTGTAATATTAGCACAGCGTTTTTGTTTTGCCCACATACTCATGCCCAGCTGCCCAGTGCGTGACGCTAATTATTGGGTCAAACTTGGCTCTTTTCAGCCAGCGGGGGTCTTCAAAACACACCCAGTCCCAGAACCCCCCTCCCTCCTACCCCTGATTACATGGCTTGGGACAGGTTAAACATGTTGCGTGGAGTTTTCGACCAAATTCGATTTAAAATAGAAATCGAACAAGCCTACACACATCATCCATTTGCATCGCCGTGTGATGCCTTTTGATATCAAACCTGTTTAACAATTTCATGTAATAACTTCACGCAGATTTTGAAGATTTGTCGGTATTACGCAGTTTATTCGATTTTAGAGATATCATTTGCGGGGGCACGTGACTAACTATGTGGTAGAACTATCCTCAACAACAAAAAAGAAATATGTCTTAACATAGCCTGGCTTCCATGATGTCGGTCACTTTTGATCCAAACTAAAAAATAAAGTCTAAAATCATAAGACTAGTCACTCTAGAATTTTTCTCTTTCCCCCGCCCTGCCCATTATGTAGTGGAGCTGGAAAAGAAATCATGAATGATTAGTCTACTGCGGCCATGCTAGTGTAATGAATATTTTGGTTTATAAATGTCCAACAGCCTGCTACCCAGGCTATCTACATATGATATAGTTGTTTGTATACCTTTTCAAGGCAGAAACGAAATGGAAAGTGATTTTGACTGAGGTACTTGCTTGACTCATCTCAAGTGCCTAACTGTGGAGGTTGTTTGCGCTATCAACGATGTTTTCTTTTTGTTCATTTGAAGAGACGCGCGGTAAACGTTAAATTTTGCCGAAAAGTAAATATGTGGGGGGAATGTGCTTAAATAGTGTTTAATCTGGTATTTTACTGAAATATGTGTAGGCGTGCATGAATGAATCATGGTACTGACGAAACAGTGAACATTTTCAAATAAGTTAAATGGAATTGTAATGGAATAATGATAATAAACTGAGGAAAGTTATCATCATTATCACCATCGTAATTATTGTCCCCATTATCATCATGATCATCACCACCACCATCATAGTCATCACCGCAATCACCGTCGTCGTCATCACCACCATCATCATCTTCGTCATCACCGTTGTCGGCAGCCTCGTCATCATCACCACTATCACCATCGTCAACCTCGTCCTACTACTCTCAATGATAGCAATATTAACAAAAACTTATTAGGGAAGTGGTGGTGGTTAAGATGATATTTGTGATAAGGATGATGATGATGATGATGATGACGATGATGATGATGATGATGATGATGATGATGATAGTGATGGTAATGAGCACATGTTGAGTGATGCTGATGAAGATGCTTGTAGTGATCACTTTGATGATAATGACGGCGACGACGACGATGATGATAGTGATGACTAAGTGAAATATAAATATGATCATTCTGCCTGAAATGCTCAAGACGGCCATGTTAACGAAGTAAGGTTTTGGGTTGTGTTTGGATCTCACATCATTATTTATATTTTATCATGTCTGTTATCTTTCTTCACAAGTATAACTTTGTATTAGTGACTTTATGTCAGGGTTTGTTTCAAATGTATTTGAAATGCGGAATAGTTTGGATGCAAACAAAGAGACGAAAATATGGCCCAAACCCAAGGTATATATCTATCATTGCTTTCATGTCATAAACACATGATATACATTACATGGAAATCGAGTCCGCTCTTATGGGATGACTGAGAGAAAAGCTGTATGTTTTTATGATACCTGTCTGAAACCTACTTGTCAATGTCTGTACATGTAGTTTCGAATTGTGCCTCATCTGACAAAGATTTTTCTGTTTGGGTCGACGAAAGCTTTCATTCTCCCCCCCTCATATAACTTCAACAAGATGCTTTTCCCTAAATGTCCTGACATTCCGAGAGTCTGTCGCTGCCGACGAATTGGCCTCGCATAGTTTAGACTAAATCAAATCTTCTGAAAGGAGGAACCTGTCCTTTTTTCGAGAGATATTTGCCTCGACCGGATCTCGGATTTCGCCATTCCTCCAGATGATGTGATTACACCACTGGTGGTTGGCCCGGGGTGCAAGCGAGTCGCGTGGAATGACCATATAAGGAAGCGAGCGATACAAGCGGGGTCTCGTGGACTAGTGGAGGGGTGCGTGGTAGATTGGTGGAGGGGTGCGTGGTAGATTGGTGGAGGGATACGTTGTAGACTGGTAGAGGGGTGCGCGGAGTGGTGGTCTAGGAGAAGATAGAGAGCGGGGGACCTGGTAGGAAGAGCAGGACCGGGCCAAATTTGGAATACCGAAATGTGAGGGTCAGGTGTTCGGGGTGAGGGATCAATAGGTCAATGGAAGACGATGTTCCTATCATATGGAGAGACTTTTGGCATGTCGCGAGGGGTCGAAGGGTCAGATTTAAAGCTGCATTCATCACATCACGAACGAGATTCATGAACATAAAACCGCAGAAAGGAGCGATATATATCCCATATTTGGGATTGAAATATCTAGGTCAACGGGAAGGTATTTCTCTCTCGCGGATATGATATGGTATGTTGTCGCGATAGTAACATGGAATTTGTTATCCAAGCTTTTCAAGTTATGGACCAAGTTATTGCACAATAGGGACCTTGTTTATGATATTTTAGACGGAAAATGAGACGCTGATTGAAGTTTGGAAAGGCAAAAATGATATTTCTCTTATCAGAAAGTGATTGGTCGAGATGGACGTCCATCAAGGTTCGTTGATACAGAAGAGGATTTTCATGGAATACAAAAAAACACACACACAAACCACAACATAAAGTAATACTCATGCACGGCGCACAGCTGAGAAGTTAGGTTCAAGAGGCCCACCCATACCCGTCTAACAAAATGGTGGACTGTCCGTATATTTTTAATGGAAGAAGTAGGGGTAGAACATTATGCTGAGGGTGATGAGTAAGTATGGTAATAAATGGGTGGAGGGGTGGTGTGGGAGGTGTGGTGAACGAGGATGTGCATGCTATGTGATCCCGTGGCGTGGTGGTGGTGGTGGTGGTGGTAATGGTAGTGGTGGTGGTGGTTGTGGTAGTGATGGTGGTGGGCTGTAGTGTCGGGAGTAGAAGTAATACAAGCTATGTTTAAAAGAGCAATTACAATTCTTAATAATGACTTTGAGCATCATGACAGTGACGGTATTGATAAGTTATAGATGATGCTTACAGAACAGATGTGGTGATTAAGATGTTTAAAGATGACGATAATGATTTTGATGATGATGATGATGATGATGATGATGATGATGATGATGATGATGATGATGATGATGATGATGTTGACGATGATGATGATGATGATGATGATGATGATGATAATGAAGGTGATGATGGATGATTATGGTGATGTCTACGGTATGATGGCGATTACCAAAGTTACGTCGGCGATGGTGGTGACGGTAATAATGTTGACAAGGATGACGACAACAATGGTGGATCATTATTGTGATAGTAACCGTTGAGATCGATTGCGGAGTTGAGAGCGTGGTGGTGAAAGAAACCACACTGCAGCTTTAACATGCACCCCTCTCGTCCGGAAGCGAGCCACGAGCGGGTCTCGCGCCGAAGTACAGGACCACACCCCTCGACGTAGTCTAGGGAATTCAGTCGTTAAATCTGTCGATCTCTGCTGATTAAGACTTGATGGTACGGGCATGATACATTTGTATAACGTCACCATTGTAATGAACATTACCGCCACCATCAACATCATCACCAACACTTCCGACATCATCATCACCGTCATCATCGTTATCATTATCATTATCATCACAATCATCACCATCGTCACCACCACCACCGCTACCACCGCTACCATCATCATTATCATCATCAACAACAACGGCCCGAGAGAGAACAAATTTCATGCAACGTATGGATACTATGTTGAATATTTTCGTCATACCGTTTATATACCATCACCACCAGCATGATCACAAACATCATCATGACCATCACATCATTGGTATCTCATCATCAACCTCATCGAAATAATAAAAATCATCACTATCAGTGTTATCAGTGTTATATAATCATCAACACCATCATCATTACATTATCATCGCCACCACCACCACCACCACCATCATCATCATCATCATCATCATAATCATCATCATCGTCAGACTTTTCAAACCTCCCTAACCACCAGGAACATAATCATAAACAGTCCCAATCTCGTTACGATATCAGCCACTAACTGAAATCACATTCGAAATCATAGACATTTCAAATTAACCGACATCGTTGCTACCATCACCATTATCGCTAATATTGCTCACCGTCTTGCTATACTAGGGTCTGTGAGTGTAGAATATCGCTCACCTGACAGTACGGAGAAGTCTCCTATTACATTTTATGGGCCGCATTCCGACGGTGGAATAAAAATTTATGTTGTTTATTCGTCTCCGTGCATTATCCACGTGGTCATAAAGATATGTCTTTCAACTCGTCTTAGGAAGTAGCCTAGCTACCAGGCTTGTAGATATTTATAATCTAAACTCTAGCACCAAATCTACATTATAATTGTGTCTGGGACTCATAAGACTAATGCTAATTCTGTGTACTCATTCTCCCGCTCGGTAGAAGAACTGAAAAAGCAGTTCGCCTAGGTTAACCAGCCGTTTTGAATCAAATTGCATGTACCCATCCATGTCGAGGTCAGCTAATATATGCTGAACCATCTGAAACATAGGCTACGTGGATAGAAACAAATAGCGCGATGGCGGTATTGGCCATGAAACCGTACCACACATAAATCAGGAAACGGCGAGATTCGTAATGAAATTTTTGTGAAAAACAACGATATAAACTTTAAAATATAACTGTACTCAGCTTTTAGTGATGTTCATATAAACTATAGGTGTTTACCAGGGATTGTAATTTGGTACATGTGGCTGTGTCACTCACAGTGACAGGATGTAAAAGAATGGAAGGTGATTTTAATGCGCTAACCCGTTTCAATTAATCGGTCAGTCATTTAGTATGAAATAATGGGCCTGAAATAAAAAGACTAGCTCATACACATGTGTACATACCTCCTATTTCGACGCAGCTGGCAACATGTGTTGCCACTAAATTGAGCCTGTGCATGTAGACTATAATACGGATTTGATATTCGCGACTATATTTTTTTATTAACAAGATCAAAATGTTGATATCTATACATCTGATAAGGGTTCATCTTCTTATCATACTTCCAATATATAAACAGGGATAACGCTCAAAATATTAAAAGTATCAAATGAATATTCAAGGGGAAATGACGTTGCGTATGACATGAGGTGAATGGATCATGGGCAGGGAGGGGAGAAGAGGGATGGGGGTGGGGGCAGGGGGCAGGGGGGAGTGTGATACTCTTATGATCTCCCGTCCCTCATAACATACCCCTACCCCCCTCCTCTGTAACTAAATGTGTTTACACAGAATATAGCTGAGTGCCCGTTTGACATTAGATGTGAAATGAGGGTTTTATATTATGATGCCGCCTTCATATCAGATCCTAGATATTTCCTATCACATGTGATGTCTGTATAGAATACATGGGGCAGATATGAAGCAGGGAGGGGTAACATGGAGTGAAAGAGTGATAGAGAGTACCGAGGAAAGTGACTTGTGGGAGGAAGAGGAGGAGGAGGAGGAGGAGGAGGAGGAGGAGGAGGAGGAGGAGGAGGAGGAGGAGGAAGAGGAGGGAGGGAAAGGGGGGGGGGGTCGAGAAATGCGACATTGATTTGGTTGAGTGATGGAATAGAGTCAGAAGAGTTAAATATTTCAGCTCGCGTGGCTGTTGCTTGGCTTCTAAAGCCGAGGAATTCAGCACAAGTGGGTAAGATAAATATACATGGGACGACGTTGGAGGTAGGGTTATGTGTAAGAGGGGGGGGGGGGGGGGTTACAATAGGGAGACAGCCCTGGGAAGGCGGAGGAGGTATGGAGCCAGTGGGTGGAGCTAGTCTACTCTATTCCTAGCTTAAGATTTAGGCTGTGATTGCGATTGTGATACAAGATTGAAATCTGGATCCAGACAGTCGTCTAGTTTAGGGGTCACAGCGCTTGCGCATTGGAGCAAGCTCCTCCACACTTTACACACTTTTTTTTTCTTTTTGTCTCTGTCTGTATCGTTTCTCTCTTTTTCTCTTTTCCCCATTCTTTATCTTGTTTCTGTTTACCTACATATCTATATCTTTATCAATCAATCAATCTATCTATCTATCTATGGGTTTTCCCCTCTCCCCATCTCCATCTCCTCTCCCTTCTGCCTGTCTTTTTTACATCTCCTTCCCCACCAATCCCCCGCCTATACCTATCCCATCCTCATCCCACCCACTTTTACTTTCTTTCTCTCTCCCTTCCTCCCTCCCCCCCCCTCTCTCTCTCTCTCTCTCTCTCTCTCTCTCTCTCTCTCTTTCTTTCTCTCTCTCTCTATCTATCTCTCTCCCCCATCTCCCCTTAATACACCTCACCTCTCTTTCTTTCTCTCTCCGACCCCCTCCCATCTCTCTCCCCCTTCTCCCTCTCCTCCACATCTCCCTTCCCACCCCACCTCCTTCTCGCACCCTATTCCTCCAACCTCTCTCCACTCTCTCGTCACGTCGTGTTAGCACGTGCCGCCAATGAGCGGTTCGTCCTTCAGCGTGCCATGTATGCAGCAGACTGCTGGCGTGAGAGAGGACTCTGGAGAGGAAATTCAATTACGGTAATTGCGGCTCTTCAAATAGATATATCTCTTCCCTTCAAATTACCAGCAAGAGGGGTTTCTGTCTCTTCGTCCGGCGCATCTTATATCTTCTTCGTCTAGGGTCTGGTCCCTAGTCTGTTTTTTAATATTTTGCTTATTTTTTTTTTTTCATTCCCCTTTATCTTTCTCAATTTCAGGTTTCTTCTTTTTACATCTCGCGCCCTCTCCAGCCACTCCATCGCACTCTTTTCCTCCGTCCCTCTCTCTCTCCCTCCCTCACCCCATCTCTCTCTCTTTCTCTCTCTCTCTCTCTCTCTCTCTCTCTCTCTCTCTCTCCCTCTCTCTCTCTCCCTCTCTCTCTCCCTCTTTCCTTCTTTCTTTGTCTCTCTGTCTGTCTGTCTCTCTCCCTCCCTCCCTCACCCCATCTCTCTCTCTCTCTCTCTCTCTTTTCTCTCTCCTTCTCTCTCTCTCTCCCTCTTTCTCTCTCTCTCTCTCTCCCAACCCCACCCCACTTGTATGTATGTGTGTGTGTGTGTGTGTGTGTGTGTGTGTGTGTGTGTGTGTGTGTGTCACTCTCTCTTTCGATCAAGCAATCAAACGATTTGTCGACATTTGGGACTGGTGTTGGTATCGGCATTAATATGTCATGACATTTTTTTACATTGTTTTCATATTTCGTATTAACTTCAATTTTTATGTTTGTATCGATTACAATGGCATCGTCGTGGTATTGTGCATCAAAGTGGTATAACAATCACCATTTGGATTTGTGTTGACTTGTTTGTACTGATTATATTGCCATTCCTATGACGTTAAGTATCATATTGATATAATCATCATAATATTGAGACCATTTATGATATTGGAATCTGTGAAAAAAAAATACTGGTATCGGTTTTGATATGGGCATATAGGTATCGATATCGACTGTAGTCGGATTATTGTTTCCCCCAGACGTTCATGATTGTCTGGAAACATAGACGAAGCCTTCTCTCCCTGCATGTTGCAGGGCTCATTCATTTCCAGGGTCCAGTCTTATAACGAATTGCAATTAATCGGAACCACGACACTGTCTTTAAGAGTTACGATTGATCGAGACTTGACTTGCGATTTATATAAATCGTAACTCTGTAAACAAGAGATAAGGGATTGGGTTTGCGATTGATTCAGATCAAGCGCAACTCTTTATAGGACGGGACCCAGTTCCTACAATGCACCCGTGCTGGAACTCATGTTAGTTTCAAACGAATCTGCGCCGACAGACTAGTCAGAATTAGTCAATCATTCTGCAATCATGTTGCAGACTACAGCTGACATGACATCCTCTCCTTGACCCCGTCTGACCCTGCCTGACCTATGACCCGCCCTGTGCGTGTGCGCGCGTGGCTAAATGTCACATGCCATACGTCCTCAACACTCAACACTCTCAACTTGCAAACCCTGAGGCAGACTATCTTTTCAATATAAACGGATTCAATGGAAAACCGGATATCTTGCGTTGAATTGAAAGTTTGAGGTGTCATTTATGTAATCTTATCATGAAAGGGAACACTGAAAAAAATGTTGTTTTAGGGTCAAATTGAAAGTTGGAACTATCAGTTTCGTTGACTCATCTACAAACGATGAACCTACGTATATTTCTATTTCCTTGGCCACAACGAAAAAGACCACCAATGGAAAACGAAATATATCAATTTGTGGTTTTCTTCGTCCCACAACCATCTCTTTCTCTTCCTTTTGTTCTCAACTCATTACCTGGTATTCGCCTTCTTTCTCTTTCTTTTTTCCCGTTCATTAGTAATTTTTGTCTCTCCAGCGTTCTACCCCCTTCTTTATATCTTCATTTTTTTTCTCCTTGTCTAACCTCAACTGGAGCACCTAATCATTCAATATTATTCTTCCGTTCAAGCACACAAAATCATCTCATACATAAATCAACATAAAAAACAAATCAAATTGTCACAAATCAAATTGTCTTTTCTTTTCTGCGCCCTGCCCCTTTAACCCCCCCCCCCCCCTCCCCCCCCCGGACGTCGCTCTCTCTCTCTCTCTCTCTCTCTGCACCCCTTCTCTCTCTCTCTCTTTCTCTCTTTGCCCCTCCCTCTTTTTTTTTCTCTCTCTCTGCCCGCCCCCCACTCTATCTCTCCTCCTTTCCTTGCATCCCTCCCCCGCTGCTTGTCGCATCTCTCCTCTCTCTGTCTCTTTCCCTCTCCTTCTCTCATGTAATAAGCGCCTTAGCTTAATTTGAATACAGATGATTGTCATAGGGTATAGTCCCTGTTTTTCATTGATAGAGATGCAATATAAAAAATACAATCATACCAAGGATATATATAAACTCTCTTCATACTACTTTGACCATACCAGGGACATGAGAGAGACACCATGTCGAATACGGTCGATAACATTTTGTATGATTGTTTGATTACATTCGTCTGTATTTCGTGATTCACTTTCAACGGTTGAAACGAAATATGAATCTACTAGTTGTTGCTACTGGACAGACCTCGGACACACTTTGGCGTTACCATTAGTAGCGTAATGTTCGAAAAACGTGAATAAAATTTGCATATAAAACGAAAATGACCAATTATATCAATGTATTTCTTAGGAAATTGAGAACAGACATTATGTTATGCTGTGATAATCGACAGGCTTCATACCTATATGTATTTTTTCGTTTAGAATGAAACCAGATGAAACCGTTTTAGACCCATCACGTTCTTCGTATATATTGTCGGGTATATGCATGTAATCATGACAATTATAATTATATGTTCAAAATAATAATACACGTAGTTCGTACGTTCTTTTTTTTTAAATTAAGCACAAGGCCGAGCAGTAGATTTGTGCAGATTTTGCCTAGCAAAGCTTTCAAACATCAAAGAAAATGATATACAGAGAGTGTTTTCAACAGTATATATGCAGATATATATGTACAAATTGTCATTTCCTTCACTTACAGGTAACATAACTTCATATTCGAATGTCGTACCTTCTTTCCAAGGCGAAAACAGTAAAACACGGGTCCATCGACAGATTTGCATATCGTGCATATGATTACGAGTAGAACAAAGAAGTCACGTGGTTGATATTAATAACTATGCATATTGGATGGTGGGAAAATGCGAAGCCCGTGTTGTGCATGTGTGTGTGTGTATGTGTGTATAACTGCCCCTTCCCCGGTATTCGAGTACGGTGTACGCACGTATTGTATGACCAGCATGCCAATACACATGGTGTGCCCCTCTAGTGCAAAGAACCGCTTTGTTCTCCATGCGTGCGTTCATGTATCGGTATGCGGCTACTGGCCCGGCTCAACTCTGGCAGAAAACGCTAAAGCTGCAAGTCCATCGTTCTCCAATATTTCTAAATTTAAGGCTGCATAATACCTCGAAAAGTGATAGATTAGAAATATTTTCCACCAGTGAATATTCACCATCCTTTAAGCAGTGGTTAAAGTCTATAGGAATGATGATAGAAGAGGATTTTTCACGATTGTTATCTGCGTTCCAGCACATTGCGCTCCGAGTTTGAACAAAGGGATTTTCCATTCAAGGCGGTATACCTGTTTTTAACCACGGACGGAAAATAATTTTTTGCCGTAAAATCGGATTATTATGACAAAACGGGAGAGAAATTTGTCAATTTCTCAAACAGATCGCCTTCAGTGGAGTCCCAGCTACATGTTCTCCCATTTTGGATTCATAATTGGATTAATTTCTCTGGAAATCAACCCGAAGTGAGGAGGATGGTGGCCTCGTTCCAGAACAAAGAAAATGGGCGGAACTCTGGAGGTAAGTTAGACATCACATATGTTCCACTCTACTCCATCGCATTATGTTGAAATATGACATGCAAGGGCTTGCATTCCTCACCTGTGTATATTATATGTTGTTATTTTGTCATCTGTTTTCATATGACGTTTTAACCAACCAAAACAATTTGATAATGCAATCAACAACTAATTATTATCATATATGTATTTCTAAATGTTGCTAATATAAAAAAAAAAAAAAAAAAACCTTGAAGTCCTGCGTTTCTACATACTATCTTACAAAAATGATAAATTACATGAACATTGATCTAGATTTAGCCTTAATTGAATAGGTTTTTGATAACCATGAAGTTTTAAGATCGGAAAACATGTGATTGATTATGGTGCAGTTATTCGATATTAGCAACTTTTAGAATACATGTATGATTCCGTAAGATTCAGCATGAATTTAACATATACCTTTATGATCTAAATATGTATTGATGTAAAAGTTGTTAAAATATAAATATTTTGAATGTTCATGCGTGCAAAAGACTTGTTCATGCTCGATGATCCTTTTTTATAAAACAAAAAAAATAGAATAAACGATGTGGACTATACAACTATCGTGACGATATGTTCTTTTATCACACAAATATTACGTAAACATACATTCCAACAAAACAGATTGATGATGATCATGATGCATTAATGAGCATGTCAACACAATGCCATGGCCATGCTAGCATACCGCATCTGAATTTAGTTGTTTCATGAAATTGAAGGACATTTTTTACATTGCTTATTATTGCTATGGTTTTCATAAACATAATTTGTTCAATCATTAGTAATTAAGCAATACGTTAAATGAATTAAAAAAAGGGACTAATTTAATAATAAATTTCGTCTTAACTTAACAATTTGAGATTGTTGGCATTTTATTTACATATTGATACTGTCATGACTACTTCTATCACTACTACCTTTATGTCTCTACTTCTACTACTACTACTACTAATACTAATACTACTACTACTACTACATGTACTCCTATTCCTGCTACTATTACTTCTACCACTTCTACTACTACAGTAACCATTACTTCTACATGTACTTCCACTTCTACCACTACTACTACTACTAGTACTACTACTACTACTACTACTATTACTACTACTACTACTACTACTACTACCACTACTACCACTTCCATTTCTTCTTATTCTACTACTACTACTACTACTAATAATAATAATAAAAATAATAATAATAATAGTAGTAGTAATAGTATTATTACTACTAGTACTACTACTACTACTACTACTACTACAACTACTACTACTACTACTACTTCTACGACTACTACTATTACTACTACTACTACTACTCCTACTACTACTACTATTACATGATACTACTTTCATTTCTTCTTATTCTTCTACTACTACTACTACTACTACTACTACTACTACTACTACTACTTCTAATACTACTACTACTACTACTACTACCACTACCTCTTCTACTACTACAGCAACTACTACTACTACTACTTCTACTGCTACCTCTTCTACTACTACTACTACAGCAACTACTACTACTACTTCTACTACTACTTCTACCACTACTACTACTACTACTACTACTACTACTACTACTACTACTACTTTTACTACTACTTCTTCTGCTACTACTACAACAACTACTCCTACTACGACTATAACTATTAATATTTCTGCTACTACCACTACTGTTATTTCTACTACCTCTCATTCTACTACAGTAATAACTACTTATATTTTACTTCTTAGAGAATGAAAGGAAGTAACAGTGGTAGTACTAGTAGTAGTAGTAGTAGTAGTAGTAGTAGTAGTAGTAGTACTAGTAGTAGTAGTAGTAGTAGTAGTAGTAGTAGTAGTAGTAGTAGTAGCAGTAATGATACTCATAATAACAACAAAGTGATCGTGGTAGTATTTGCATATATCAAAATATGATAACGAAGATGTCTACTGTGTATTATCTAAGCATTCGTGACCCGTAATAGAGGAATATGGTGTTGACACGGATGATAATATTGGCGACATTGAGATTTAAGATTTATTGTCGTATCAAGTCAAACAAAATTTCATTACGGACATTGACATGGCAGTGCATATGACATGTACAAATAAATGTGTAAATGTGTAAATAAATTTATTGATAAATATATGAGTTCAGGGTGTAGCTTACATAACACTATTAACTAAGAAGACTTAATTACAGTAAGAAATATACATGAGTACTGAATGGAAAGAATAATCAATTGAATACATAAATCATATTATAAAAAAGTGAAACATGGGGTACAAAACACTTTATCATGGATCACATATTGGAGATTCAACTCAAAACAAAATTTCCTGGCAAAGTACCCCTAATTTTACCTGACACATGGTTCAAGCCTCTGACGTGTTTCTGGATGATATACTTCAGTTAATTAGTAAAGCTCCTTTGAGCTGTTTATACGTATGAAGCACATAGAGACACATTGTGCACTTTATTAGTAGTACTATTATATTATATTGACTATTATCATAATAATCATTTCATGGAAAGAATAAAAATGTTGATTTTCAAATTTATTTTTATAACACTACAAAAAACAACAATCATACAGGAATCAAATAGCTGACGTAACCCTCACATACAGCAGTGTATAGAAACAATTAACTCCTTACGAGTTACTTGCGTATCATTACATACAAATCCTGCAGAGCTGCAATGTATCAGGGATGTGTTATGGAAGGATATCAAGCAACTTTCTTTCTTTGAACCCATGCGTGGCACCGCCGAAATATTATTTGGTCTCAGCATGTGCTTTTCAGGTGTTTTAACAATAACGATCAGGATTCTCAGAGAGAACAAAAGAAATGTGTAGTCTTATTTCGCTTGTTCAATTATGTTGGATTGCATCAATACTTTTGTGAGGAAAAGAGATATTAGCGAACAAAAAAAAAAATAGTTTTTTTGTAAAATATTTCAGCTGCACGCAAACACACGCAATCTCTGTTATTGAAAATACACACATTAAGATATAATTTTGATACTGATTGAATCCCACGTTTCCGGAAAAAATCCGAAAGTGAAGAAATGTGTTAATTGTGTAAGGAACAATGTTATCTTATATCTCCGTTTGTGCATCATTCAACAATTATTTAGAAGAAAGCCGAGTACAGGATCTTTAGAGGTGTTGCCCTTAACTTTCTTGAAAATTGCAAAAACAAATGATAAGAAACACAGCTTCCAGAGACAAAACAGGGAATTAAAGATATTTCTTTCCAAGTTGACAGGAGCTAAATGTCGGTGGTGCAAATGGGACATCAAAGCATTGTAGTGATTGTGGAATGCTTTGGAAATTCATTAGCACGCTTTAGTATCCATAAAGATGTTTGAATATATTATGCTCGAGTTGTTTCTCCTTCCTGACACATCTCTGGTAGTAAATAGACCAAGGCTACAGTAATACCCTGGGCAATATACGAGACATTACGTAATACCCAGGTTCCCGGAATACGCGAATGAGATCACGCACGCCCCGGAATCAAATCCACTTGTTTTGGTTCTGATACATCCTTGTGAGAATAATGAATTGATTCTTGACGGTTTTGCAATTCCCATCAAAGTTACTAAGGCAACGAGTGATCTTGATGATTGTGAACCAGCGGAGAGGGTAGGCTGAGTGTGTTGGGGTGGGTGGGGGCGTCTTAACGCATTCAAGATTTTGAAAGCTGCGTAACACGACGTTCGGCACGCACGGTGCCTTCAAGATGCACTACATACGTACTCTGCTGCAGATAAAGCGTTTCAGGTAGCGCAGCATGTTGTCTATGTAGAATAGTCACGTGATTTGGGTGATAAAGCGTCCGTCTCTCTCCATGGCAACTGGCCGGAATCCCGGCAATTTCGTTTGTACGTCAAAAGGTGGAATAAAGATAATACTTCCAATTCAGTGGCTATATCATGTGTGCTCTACCCAGCACACGTGTGGTAGCCGGAAGCTAAATTGTCATAAATCTTCAAAGAGACAGATAGCAGAAGAGACGTGATTAAAACGTAACAGCTTCACGAAAGTGTAATACCTAAAATATGTAAATACATTTTGCAGATAAAGCAAAATATGGTTTATCTATATACTGGATAGAAGGAACATGTAATGCAATACGTCCTTTTCAACAATAATCCTGGTTGGTTATTTACCATGGTCCTAAACATATATTATGTTTTGGTATTATGAGTTTTTAATGGCAAATTAACTTACATATGACTTTTGATCATTTTTTATCAGTTTCACTAACTACACGTACGGTGTATGATTAATTAAAAATAATGTTGAGAATTACATAAGAATTCCACAAGGCCATGTACTGTAGCGAGGATATTAGACCAGGACGGCGTTAGACCTGGAGTCGGCACGAAGAATAATTTATTCCTACACCAGTCGCGCTCATTGATAGCACAATAGAATATTTGACGCGTTTGGCTCTTTGATCGAGGGAGGTCCGCCGCCAAACAAGCAAAACAAATATAGGATGCATTTTGAGGAATATACATCTTGTGTGCGCAGAAGATTCGAGAACTACTTCGTGAACTGACGTACATGTGATACGATTCTGTGAATTTCAGATCATATTGTTGCTTTGTTTTTGTGATAAAAAAAGAATACTTTAGAAAATATGTCAGAGAAATGCCTCCATATCGCACATTGGGCAATCATATCTCCTTAAAAATATCTTGTTAATCGTTTATTGAGTGTTTTACCTTCCATGGAAACAACCTCAATTTCGTGTGCGGATGTGTCCGAAAATGTTACGGACCAAATTCTTTGTTCAATTTTATCAAAATTTTCCTTCGCTCACCCCAAAACTAATTCACAGTGTGTGTAAAGGGATCAGCTATGGACTTCCCGCGAAGGCTGAACGGTTGACATATTTCTCAAAACAGATTTTCTTTTGTTATTCAGAGGAAACACTGCCGAATTAGAAATACAGCTAATTGTTTAAAACACCTGAATGTTTTAAATTTTTATGAGGCGGCGGTCATCATAGATCAAAGGAAGTCTATCCGAGCGCAGTCCATCCATACTAGGTCCATGGTTTGACCAACCCTATAACACTTCCCTGGTTTGACACACAGGTAGGTGTG
Source organism: Arbacia lixula (assembly GCA_963669155.1). Lineage (NCBI taxonomy): Eukaryota > Metazoa > Echinodermata > Echinoidea > Arbacioida > Arbaciidae > Arbacia > Arbacia lixula. The sequence goes on along the minus strand of OZ022586.1, from coordinate 17,444,094 downwards.
TGCTTGTAGCCTTGATAACTCTAGCCAGACATGGCATGATCAGATAACGAACACGAGTTATCGTCTGTCTGTTGCGCACGGCAGCTTGATTTTAAACTTGAATCACACCTGTTAGGGTATTTTTTGCTTTGAATCAAATATTGTTAAATTTAGAATGTTGTTTTGCTTAGATGGGTCGATAAGGGTTACAGTCATGTTCATGTACCACGTGCGTCGAAGGGCACGTAGGCCCAAAAATGTGAACAACATTCATGATCACGATGATGCTTGTCATTCTAATACTAGTGACGTAATCAGAATCACGAGTGGTTGCCTGCACGTGCATTGCATTGTCACGAATCACTGCAAGGACGAAATTTTAAGATATATTTTGTTTATCACAATGTTATATTTTTAGCTATAAATTAAACCGGGGACAGAAGGGATGGGGTAAAGATCATTTAGGATAGGAATTCATGTGATATAAGTACTATTGGTTGTCATGATAGCAGTCAGCCCCCCCCCCCCCCTCCACTTTATCCACTTTATGCTCACATATTAAAATTATGAGTGCATGATTCAAAACTGTGATGAAAGCAGAATGAAATCCTCATAATTATCTTCTTTTTCCTAATAAAAATGTGTGTGTTTGTGTGGGGGGGGGGGTGGGGCGGGGATATGATTACTGAAGCTGTCAGCAGATCGTACATACACAGGTAGAATAAAAGCTACGTATTAGGTTTAAGTACGTTGCCATAGTAACTACCATTGAGATGACATAATGGCCCCTCAGACTCAACGACTGGCTGAATCGCAGGACCCGATCATGGGATCTGTCCAAGATGGATGGGGACGCCACAGTGGTAAGTCCTTACGACTGCGGACTCGTGACAAAATTGTGTCGTCTGCAGTGACCTTTCTATTCTACGGTTAGCTCGAATTTGTGCCAAAATCTTCAAAACGTGACCGAGATAATTACGGGCCCACGCGCCCAAATGAATCCATACATAGGGTAATGAACACATCGGCTTATCGAAACTAGGTGCAAACCGTGAGATAAGTAAGTTTGAATTGGGGATATGGTATCGGTAGCTAAGTGTGTCCACTGATACGGCAGCGGAAATGGAATCAATATTTGCCTAGGTGACGTCCAGATGGAGACATCATACAAGCCACAATAGTTTCGGTTAGTTTCATCCTCTCAAGGCCATATGTGTATTCACTGTTGTTATTAGTTAACATGTTTTTCCTGGCTTGGTACTGAAAGGGTGTAAATAATTAATTAAAGTACTGTATGTAGTTCTGCGTATAGTTGCAGTTTCGTTATTCATGTTCGTACACGTCTGGTTTGTAAAACTTGTACCGTGGCATGAAAACAATCAGTGTGGTCTCTATGAGCAGGTGTTTTTTTTTTGTGTGCAGGTTTTAGAACACAGGCTTCAATTCCATTGTTTCTTATAAAGGGAATCAATACTTGGAGTGTTTATATGAGCTGGTCTTTATGTGGTTGCTAAAAAAAAGGTTTCACTCTTATAAATCGATGAAGAAAACGATTATCGATGGTACATAGCTATACACATGTATTACATCTGTTTTCATTTATTGTACTTGTATCATCAATTAAAGGTAGCCCTTCTCTTTTGCGGACCTAACTCTGAAATTCCCTGACTTTGTCATAATTTGAGAGAGAGAGAGAGAGAGAGAGTAGCTCTATAACCTTTCCCTGGAGTCGACAAAACGTTATATTCGGTTTTGAGGAAATAATCTTCGATAATTGATCGAGCTTTGTTTTTTCGTACCACGTCTTTTTTATCCCGAAGGTTCGTTAATCCGAAAATGAAATGAGGTTCGTTAGTCCGAATCTTCAGAATAACGATCCTTCGGTACAACACAAAGCTTTTTACGGTTTCGGACAAACGAACATTCGGAAAGCCGAACCTTATTTCTTTCTCGAACGAACGAACCTCCGGAATAACGAACCTTATTTTGTTTTCGGACTAACGAACCTTCGGAATAGTAAACCATCGGAATAACGAACCTTCGGAGTGTTCGAACCTTCGGAATAACGAACCCTCGGAATAACGAGTGCTTCCCAAAAATAAGCTGGCTTGCAAAATGTATTATAACGTCGTTTGCACATGATCTGCCTAACTGTTTGACGGAATTTGTCACCATCAAATTGGTAGACTATTAATACCTGACAGATCGTTATCTCGACGTTATTTTGAGATGATATTCCTCATTTAACCGCTTTGGCCTTGGGATCGTATGAGGGTAGGGAGGGGGGAATGTTGCGTCGGATATGGATCAGATCTGTAGAACGGATTGCAGGAGGGAAGTTATTTATACACCTTGAACCGAGTCCAAAATCTCGACACACGTCTCCACCTCGATCCCATTTAAAGGTGAAGTACTAGGTATTTGAACGCAGTGCTTAGTCCATGGATAGCCCAACGCCATTTGCTGAACCCCAAATTAATCACCGACTTTACATGAAATGGCAATCTGTTTGGATACATTTGGGGTCAGCGAAGCGTGTGTTCTCTCCCGTTGCCATGGTTTCATATAAGTGATGGGGGGTCTCAGAGGTCGTTTGTTTAAGTACTGAGCAGGTAAAATTTGGATTTAAGGGGTAGAAGTGGTAAAGATTCTAGACCCGTTACCAATATAGAGTTCCGTTCCACCATGAACATGGATCTCAGTCGTATTTGATTGCAGGATGCCAGGAAAGAGGATGGACTCATCTTAAAAAAAAAATATATAAATCAAATGAAATCGGGACTTTCATGAGCATCGTGATTATATCAGAATAGTTTGCTATGATTACGGCCTGTTAATCGTTGCCACAACCTGCCATTATCCTGAGAGGGATCAACATAAGTATTACATTTAACACGTTTCAGAGGAGGACGGGGGGGGGGGGGGGGCAGATTTGAAATAAATGGTGTAGGATGTAACACCTGGGCCCTGTCTTATAAATAATTGCGAATGATAAACTCTGCATTAGAGATCGGGGATTGGGCTTGCGATCTATTTATATTATTTATATAATGGTAGCTCAATACACAAGCCGGGGCACAGGTTATTGTTATATTCAACACTGATCATATTCATCCAAAATTCTGTGGAGTGAATCTAAATAAAAGGTAATCAATACAAAAAATGCCCTTTTTAATGCAGTGTTTGTAACTTGTATGATTTTCTAGATTTAAAGATAAGTGAATATGCTATGTTCGGTTTCTTCCTTTAAGTTAAAACATCGATTCGTATATGCATCATTCTAACCGCAAACAGACATTGCGCGCCTTAGGGAGAAAGAATGGAATTAAACATGACCTGTCGTTACGTAAGCGCAATTAACCTGGAGACAGGGGTAATTTCAAGAAGGGAGGGGTGGTCATGGTTGCCGCATCCTTCCGACATTTAGCGGTGACCCTGGGCGTCGCCAACAACCAAGAAAATCCATCATCGTAGCATAGGAATTCACAGAATTTGTTGCAAGCAACGTTTGAAACCTACCGGCTGTTTAGCAATGTATAATCTGATTGCATCTTGATTATTACAATTTCAAAGAAGTACTGAGTGTTCAGCATAGGGTGTTCAGTGTTGAAGTACAACTGAGCACCACGTGTTCCCTTTCCATGTACATACAATTTGGCACCTCCTTACACCTGCACACGTCTGCACATTCATATTCCCACTTGAACAAATACAATACACTTTTGAAAGAACATGTATATACAAATTTAATTTCTGTAACTTACAGAATATGGTTAAAGGCCAAATGTATACAAATTGGCCATTTAGGTAATATTAGATATGACATTGTAACACCATAAACAAATATCATATCTGGGATAGAAATGCACTTGAGAAGGTATCAACAAATAATAAAGTTTAACCCTTTGTGTGCCAGTTGTTTCTTCGGTTATAAGTAATATACACATATGCGATATTTAGGCATTTTGTCTGGCACAAAAAGGGGTAAAAAAGAGAGAGCAAAAAGATTTGACATTATCATGAAACGTCATATACGTGCATCATAAACGAAAGCTTGCACAATTCGTTCTACGGTATGTCAACAAGTATTAGTCTAGGAAAGAAACTCATCCTCGCCTTTTCAGAAACTAGTGCACGACGGAAGCACAACATGTTTTTCAGAGATTGTAACCTATCAATAATGAATTAGCTTAAAGGGTCATCTTATCCATATAAATGACATGAATGCTATGTAAGATGTCTCTTGAAAGACAATGAAGGAACATGAAGGTGGGTTGCATGGTGAATGAATAAACATACGACGAGGTTTCACGGTACGCCGTGTGTATAATCCTAAAAAGAACAAATGGGTTATTGTTTTGGAGTTAGGATATGTATATTTTATTGCCACTCAATACAAAAATATATAAATACAGATCAGGAATACAAAGAAAAGTACAAATTCAATATCGTAAATACAGATAAAAAGAAATAAAAATCTTAATAAATGAATATATATTATATATGAATATATTCATGAGAGATACGTGACAATTATTCATATTATATAGTTTGCAGTGAGTTGGGGTTAAAGTAAAGATGTACCATCATGAAGGGCTGGAAAGAAAATTGTAACGTCAATATGAATCGAGTAAGAATACAAAAGTCTTAACTAAGGACAAGATTACAAAAGAATAGCTCTGAGTTGAGAAGAGTGAGAGTAAAGGATCAGAGTATTATCTTGCGTGCTTTATGGTTTGCCATTGGTCAATTGTCATTTGTCAATGTGTTTGTATTGAGAGCATTATTTGAAGGCAACATATATTATGTGGACATGATAATCGATAGTAATGATTTCATTTCGCAACAGCGCCTTTGTGGCGAAAACTTTGATTCATGGCATAGGGCCATAGAAACACAGATATTGAATTAAAGGTTAGTTGTATTGGTGAACATCCACCATGACTTGGCAGAGATTTTCAATGATCGTAACAAAGATAGGTTCCTTATGTGCTCTTCTTTCTCGGGGTTATGTGAGTCGTTTTTATTTATAATGAGGCCTATATATGTATAATTAGGTGCTCTGGGCGGGGTAAGGTTTGCGGTCAGCCGGTTGTTCATAATTGCGCCAAGCTCATTGAATGCCAAGACACGTAAGGCATGTATTTTTAGAAGTTGGCGCCGCCAGTAACGAGGCACCAGCGCGTGATTGCGGCAAACCGCTACCTGATGGCCTGTGATTGGTGCGTTGTGCGTACCACGTGGTCAGTTTGTTTTACACACGCTCGATGGGATACGATCTACAGGCGCCTACAATGCTCGCGCGTTCAAATATATCAGTCTAGGGTCAATCCACTGTAAGTCCTGGAAAATAGCAACATGCACATTTCGTTCGTATTGAGCAATTATACAAGTTTATGTCAATACGTTCAGCTTTCTTAGTTGTTGTTTTTTAACGAGGTCGAAGGAAACAGGGCTATTTGATCCGTAATGATGTGTCTGACTGCCTTTGCTCCTTTCGCTGTCACTGTATCTTTCTATTTCTCTATCCACATGTTTATCTCTTTGCCTCCACCCCCCCCCCTCTCTCTCTCTCTCCTTCTTCCCCCTCTCTGTATCTGCATCACACTCTTTCTCTTTCTATCCCCATCTCTGTATAACTAACTCTTTCTGTCTCTCTCTCTCTCTCTCTATCCCCCTATCTTTCTCTCTCTCCCACAAACACTCTATTTTTTTCTGATATAGCAAGCACACACACATTGACAACATACACACACAAACACACGCAACACGACCCCTCATTTCACCCTCCCTTTTTCATGCCCCTCCTCCTTCCTCTTCATTTTCTCATCTATCACTCTCTGCTTCTCCCCTTCTTCCTCCTGCATTTCTACTCTCCATCCATCTCCTCCCCCCCCCCTCCCCTGTCTCTCTCTCCTACATTCCTTCCTTCATAACGTCAATCCAATCTAGTATTCACTTAATTCACTTAATATCACAGGCGTTATCAGATTTGGGGATGTGGACAAGGATGACACAGATTAACTTCTTAATTACCATAGATATAATTTTTAGTATACTTTTTGAGGTAAAATAGGGTAGAAGTTTGTCTGGTATCAACAACAAATTTGACCCGGCCTCATTTGGAGAGGTGTTGTCACTTTTTTTTTTGAAAAGTAAAAGGCGTCACTGTCTCGTTCCTTGCGTCTTCCTTTCAACGCCCCCCCCCCCTCTCTCTCTCTCTCTCTCTCTCTCTCTTCCCTCTCTCATACACCGTGTAGACTAATATACACAATATTTACGCGCATGTCTATCTATTATTTTTGTCTTTAAATAGTATTCATTGTTACATAAATGTTTTTAAACCAATGCCTCATCGTTCTATTTAAATGTCTCCTTTGTTTCTATCGTCACCACCCCCCCCCCCCACCTCTCTCTCCCTCTCTCTTCTCTCTCCCCCTATTTTAAATGGACATATATTTGTCATCAATCACCTTTTCACTGTGAATTTAGCCGCGGGGTCACTGCGATGATCGATGCGCATGATAAGCCTACTCAAAAACTCAGGAAAACTACCAGACGAGTAATATCTTAAGCCCAAAGCAAACACAATTACAGTGCAGGGCAACATCATATTTCACCGTTCACATTTGTAATATGTTTCGATTATACAAACGTACAAGAAATCTGTATAATGCAAATCTCGTATGAGCATTATACGTGTGTTTGTCACTATTTATTTATGTATGTAATGTCACAATGTTTTTTCTTTATGTTACAATGTGGAAATAAAAAATTACATTTATTTCAATAGGTATGTTTAAATTCATTACATCTTTAATGTAATATTTATCATGCTTAATGAATATCACTATAAGAACGGAAGTGAACTTCATTTCGTGTTTGAAAAAGCAATGGATAGAAGAATGGCCACTCAAATGAATCCAAATACATAATTTATACAATTGCTCTTTTCATCACATTACAGGAATGGTGACTGTTCACCATGTGGCCACGCCCACGAGCCATGGAAGAGGGAGGGTCTCTAATACATTATTACCTTGGTCACAAGGGGGCGGGGCCGAAAGTTTGGGATGCATACGACGACAGCATGTCAATCATTCACGTGAGTAGCCATCCTTGTATTTAGACGGACTTACCGAATAGACCCTTTTATTATGTATGCAAATTATGCTCATTATGCTCGCCATTCAAATAATGCGTTACTCCAACGAGTAGCAACAACGAATATAAAATTATTCAAAGTGCATTCTGCCCATTGAATCTGAATGACAAAAAATGGTTTATTGTTATTCACGACGCCATAATCACATTATTTGAATGTACGTCCTCGACATTGAATTTTCAGTTTTCAAATTTGTCTTACTCTTTGAATGCCACATATGCCTTTTTACACAAATAATACACTCAAATCCCATCTATCTGACACACGAATGGTTAACCGAACACATTAACGATGTTGCCGTCTCCTTATGTATTCACAACTGTCCCCCCTAGCTGCGTAGTAACGCGTTATTGCATTCACATGTATCTTGTCATTCAGATTCAATGGATGAAATACACATTGAATCTACTAGTTGTTGCTACTCGGACAAACTTTGGATAAGCTTTAGGGTTCCCATTGGTAACGAATGGTTTGAACTACTTGAATAAAATTTGCATGCATAACGAAAATGGTATATTTATACCTGATAACTCTTCACCAATTCCAACCAAACATTCGCTATACATGTATAAATGTTATATATTATTATCAGTATTACTATTTTTACTATCTCGTGCAAAATGTACCCATGCCACATAAACGATTAAGTTTCCTTATGTATGCATACTTTACCCAGTAATCACTTGACATTTATTTTGTACACGCATGTTTTCAAAAATAGCCGAAAGCGTAACGCGTGCCGCCGGTCAGGTCCAATAATTAGGCCACATTCTTGGCGTTTCTTTCTGCCATTACGTCTCTGACTTGACCCAGTTTCCCATTCAATTCAAGTGCGCCTTTTTTCTTTTACCTTGTAGAATCAGCTTGATCGAAGGGGCCCCGGTATTTGATTTCAAACTCAGCCTAGATAACTTACTCGGTCTTGTTTACTCATGCTTAAATCGATAACGCAGTTCTATTTTTGAGTATCGAATACGAAGAATTACACGGTTTAAATTGAGAATAATCACGACATAGGCCTTCATGATAACTCGTTAGTGTATCTCTTTTTCTTATCCCTTCCCTCTTTTCTAGTTTCATCTGTGTTAGGTGTTGATTTTGATGATTGAAGAGCCCTTTGGCAGGTCAAACAAATTTAAAAAAACGGAAAATTTAAGAAAATACGATGTAAACACCTCCATCCCAATAATAGAATCTGACTATAAACGGTATTATATCAATAGCTAGATGTGTTGAATGTAGGGTTTCTGTTCAGCCATACTACCTATGATTGTAGACATCGGATAAAAAAAAAAAAAAAAAAACATGTCCAACAGGCTGGGAATCAGGCTACCCCAAAACACGGAGAGTAGCACTTGACATTGGAAAGATTCCCACTGAAATTGTAAACACTCTGCGGCATGAACGCGAGCCTATACACGAGGAGAATATTTGGGTCGGGTTGACAGCTAAAACCGGCTTGGCAAACAGCGGATTCTGACCTCAGTCCCACATGTATACAAATAGTGTTGGGCTTAGCACAGCACTCAGGATCACCCCGACCGTATTTGCTCTGGCGCGTCTGGCAGACTTCGCTGTTTTGTTTTTGATCGAGATTGGAGGAGTCCGTCCGAGTTCTGACCCGAATATAAAAGCTACAGAAGAAAGACATGGATGGACCAAGGGTCCAAGGATATTAAAGGGAATAGTTCGCCCTGACGATAAGTTGGTTTCAATAAAAGCAGAAACGTGAACGATACATACAGTACATAGTGAAGGTTTGGCGAAAATCCATCAAAGGATAAGAAAGTTACGACCTTTTAAAGTTTCGATTTTGTGACGTCACGTTCGGAATTGCACGCTCTAGACTCATGTGGAACGAAATGTTTGAAACACTTCGTCTGTATTTGTATATTTCATTTTATGCAGAGGCTGTGAATTATTTGAAATAATCAGCAATTTATTGCATAGTTTTGGGAACATACAGTCGACGAGCAAAATCTAAACAATCGTATCATTGATTTATGATGTTCAGATGAACTTCTCACGATACATCTTTGTAACTGTTTTCCTTTTAAAGTCCCGCTTACGTGTGAATCTTGAAGACAGACTAACCTACGGCGGGTTGATTCAAACAAAACTGATGGACGGTCGCTGCGTCCAATAAGAGCGGCTATTTCGTCCGCGGGCGCGGTCTCGTTACTGGATCTACATTATTTCCAAATTTCAAGGGAGATCTGACCAAATTGCCTAGACCAGACGTATTTTCTCCACTCGCTCACACTCGTACACATTGTTTATTAAAACTTTTGGGGGTTAAATACTGTTTAATTGGCACCGATTTAGCACCCATACTTCTCAAAATTAGGTGTGCTGATTTTGGAAAAGGCCTAGAATATTTTACCCATTATAATCATTTCAAAGAACATCACATTTTCAACAGTTAATATTTGTAATCGATTTTAGATTTGCGATTAATTTCATTCTTGTTTATTTATATTATCTATTACTTTTCTTATATTGTACATCAATGCTGTGGTATATGTTTAGTATGTATGAGTATATATTTCTGTATCAATGTCTTATACGGTGCTATATGTGGTTTTCTTCAATAACCTTTGACAGGGTGACATGAGAAGTAAAACACTGAACATTAAACACTGAGAATTGTACCCCTTTTTGTTGTACCACTGTACCAGCTTCACGCACATCCCGTTGGAACTCCGACCCACTTCCCCATCTCCTTCCCCTGTGGTCCAAACAGGCCTCTCAACTCGTCTCCAAGCATCCCAAGTCTCCATTAATCACGTGACCCCGACCTCGGGATGAGAGCCGTGGTCATCTATCCTCCCAACCGTCCATCCTCACCAGACGAGACGAGACCATTAGAATGACCAAGTGGACAACGGGATTAACTGGACATGATAGATGATTGCACTCGGAGCATCTTTAGCATACTTGGGAGTAAGTCAGTGCGGGGTTCTAGTATCTTTATCTATATTATTTATGCATCTATTATTATTTTCATCTTTCATTCATACATGGCTCGCCATGATATAGAAGGTAACGTAATATAATCATAACGTGGAGAGTATATCAAAAATGACAAGATAGGCCTATATAATAGTAAATGTGTAGAGTACAGTCACATGAGCTACAGCAAGAGTCATGTAAATTAGATTTTCGTGATTGTTTTCCTTTGTCTTATTTTGTATGGCGTGATAATCCCAGTTCACGTAGTTCAGGTTCTAGATGCATTTTATCAGCCCGATTACTCGAATCGTTGCGCTGAATTCCGTCGCGTGCGGGATGATAAAATGCGTCTAGAACCAGAACTACGTGAAGTGGAATTATCACACCATACAAAATTAGACATAGCAATACAATAACGCATATCTAATTTACATGAGCGTTACTCTATATCTGCGTTTCTGTGAATGTCCACGATAAATCAAGCCTTATACATAGGCTCCACGGTTGCAGCGATCCGTCGGGCAGAAAATACACAAAAGTTCATCTTCTCCAGGTTCTCGAATATAGATCTCTGAAGTCATGTAAAGAGCAAGACAACTATGTTTTCATACCGCAATCATGACAGTATCTTCGAGTGCGTGTTTTTTAAAATTCCATTTGCCAGTTTCTGTTTTCTTCACCAATTTAAGACATTTTGAAACTTACATTTCAAGAGAGAGAGAGAAAGAGAGAGAGAGAGAGAGAAAGAGAGAGAGAGGGAGAGAGAGAGAGAGAGAGAGTTGGGAATCCGAGCGCTGAGATATTTTTACCCCTTTGCATCTGCCGAGAGAAGTTTATATTAATTTGTTGTCAATCCCCTGTCCCCACTGGTGCTCTTGCGTGTTTGTAAACATGTCCGATTTGATCACCTGACTTCATCTGAGAAGCAGGTCATATCGTACCCTGGAAATGCGAGAGAGAGAGAGAGAGAGAGAGAGAGAGAGAGAGAGAGAGGGGGGGGGGGTGAGGGTAGGAGAGTGTGGAGGAAGGGAGGGTATACGAAGAGAGAAGGAGAGAGCGATGAGGAGGGAGAGGGGGAAAGAAAGAAGGAAGAGGGATAGATGGATAGGGGGAGAGAGAAGGAGGAACTTGGAAATGGGGGTCAGAAGGAGGATTGGGATAAAGAAAGAGACAGAGAAGGGAGAGGGGGATGGCGAAGGAGAGGGTGAAGAAGAGGCACAAAGAAGGAGGGGATATTGAGATGGAGAGAGACAGAATGAGAAAATGGGGTGAGAGGAGGAGAGAGATGGACAGAAGTGTGGGAGAGAAAGAGAGAAGTATGATAGAGAGAGAGGGTGAATGGGGGGAGGGGTGAATTGGAGGAAGAGACGGAGTGGGTGCCATTGGGACGGGGTAGCAGAAAGGTTTGGTAATGGGGAGGAGTTTGGCGAAAATAAAAGCATTCTTGATTGTGATTATATGATAGATAACACTTCTGCCATTAAAATAAATGCTTCATTTAATGGTGAAAAGATGAGGGTGTACTAGGAGGGAATATTAAATGGAAGTGATGATTTGGCTATGATTATTCAAAGGGGAGTGAAGAGGATCCAGAAATGATCAAGAATGGCGAGGAAAATGAGGAGGAAGTATATGCTTTCAAACAAACGCGAGAGTCAAATCCAAACATCTAAAGTGTGCTTTATCGCGCGCTCCCTACGCACAACTAAATCTACGAGTACCGCCGCCGCGCCGTACCCGTGTCAGTCTGATATGGACACCCTGTGTGGACTGCTGTCAATCAAACGAACATCCCACTAATATCCACTCTTTATGGAATTCATGAAGTCGTTGCTAGTGACATAATGGGCGGCAGTCGGCTGGGAGCCAATTCAACTCGGCCTTGACTGGAGACTAACATCCACTTCCAAGGCTTGGGCTCCATACGGCAGTCCTCTGAATGACCCCGGCGTTTGGGGCGGACCAGCGGTCAAGGATGTGTTTAGACGTGGAGGTTTGCGGGAATGCAGGTCAAGATTGCTAAGCCTTCATTCAACACTAGGGGGCGATATTTCTAATTAGCAAACGACACCGAGTATAATAGATACCGTATGTCGTGAATCAAGAGATATGTAATTATATCTTTGGCATGATCGAGTTTATCTCTACTACTATAAACATAAAAAAAAAAAGTTTATCTCTACTGAAGTGGTATACAAAGTTAAAGCCAGTTTGATTCGGCATGGTGTGGCATGCATTGGGTATTAGCAAGCCTATGTTGTATTTTTACCTTCTATTTAGATCCTAGATCGGTCAATAGAATATCCCTTGCTTTTATCAAATGTGATTCATTGCCGCGCTGAGAAAGTTCTTTCAAAAACTTTTTTTTATCTTTATAGTAAGTTCGGTCTAAAACATACCATAAATGAAAGGTTTTCACGTGTTTATTCTTTCAGATAATATGTCCTTATAAATGTCAATTGCATGCGATACAACGTGATACAATGTGATACTGCGATTCATGTGCTGTTTTTGTTAGTTTGAAATCAACTTAGTTCAATCGTCAGGAATGTATTGGGCCGTTAGTTTATATCAGTCGTCACAGAGAAAAAGCCAGTGATAAATAAAAATCGTATGGTTCAAACATGGCAGAGCGGTCCTTGACGAGTTGCTTTGCTAGAGAGTATTTACGAGAAAAATATTGAAACTTCCAATGCTAAATCAAGATCGTGAATAGTTGCACGTATGCAAATAATCATATGTGCTTAGCTTTCGAGGCAACTTGGCAAGGTGTTACATCTTATTCAATGGTGAAGAATTTATCTACACAACCTTGCATGCATTGTTGGCGAAGCTGGCCGTCTTGTTTATTTCGGTTGGTATAAATAAACCCTGCTAAACGAACCGAGGCGCGTAAGCAATGTGTCACGTCTAAGTCTTATCAATAACGGCTCAAATATTGACGGAGGTCTATCGAACTAAGGAGAGAGAGGGGGGGGGGGAGACATAAGTCCCGTTCATATACCATAGAGAGAGAGAGAGAGAGAGAGAGAGAGAGAGAGAGAGAGAGAGAGAGAGAGATGGGGGGGGGGGAGAAAATTAATCAAACAGATTTTGAATTACTTCCGTCGTTTCGCTAAGACGGGAAAATGGCAAGAAAGTATAAAACAAAAATTGGCTCTGTTTATGAAAAAGTTATCGAGATGGCGTGATGGATGTTGGCTGACCATTGAGTGACCCGTGTGTGTCAATGTCCAGTGGTCAGGCGGTCAATATTGACCTGGAGGAAAGGTCGTCCTATAAGAGGTTTGACCTTTTGTACAGCAGGGCCATGTAACACTTCCAGATGGTGCTTGGTGTGAACGTTGTGCAAGGGCTAACATAGATATGGATGTGTGGGACAAGGGCAAGGTCTAAATAAAAAAATACACACCCGCACGGAATACACACAAACATTTCAGATTTACAGAGAGATAAAAGGTGTGCATGTTGTAAAAGTGGGGGCGGCATATTCCCTATTAGCAAATAGGTAAGTTCGTATTGTGTATGTAAGTACATGTACATGTACATGTAATAAGAACTACATGCATGTAAATAAGCATATAGACATACATTTATAATATAAATATATATGTAATTATATATCATGCAAGTATACATATAAGAGAGAGAGAGAGAAAGAGAGGGGGGAGGGACTGAGAAGGAGGGGGGGGGGGGGGCAGCAAGTGAGACACACAGGTGTCCATGCACCTCACAACCTAGTACCTAGACTAGGGAGATAGGGGGTGGAGCAAGAGAGCGGGAGGGGAAGGGGCAGTGTTGATGACTTGACAAGTTGTGTGGCAAGTGGGTTAGGTAGTTTGTGAGGCATATTTTCATTGCATGCCAGCCAGTTTAAAACAATAAATACGTAAATATAACTATTCTCCCTTCGGTCAGTCGGCCAAGGTCGAGTTCAAGACATACTATCACTATCAGGAAAGCTCCACAAATGGGGAAAAAAACTCCGTTGCATTGAGTCGGCTTTCTGCGTTTGTGATAGGGAAAAACTGGCGTTTCCATTGCGCATGAGTGTGTCTAGATCGTTTGGAAATTTGGACGTTACTTCACAATTTGCAAGCTACTGTGCAATTGTTATATTTTATTCCACATCAGAAGAAAACGAGTAATCAGTCTTCACCAAAAATAGATTTTTCCAGATCTATTTAACGGTTATCATTTACTCAGATGAATACGCCACTAACTACGAATGCAAATGGGTAAATATTGCATCAGGACAGAATGACAATAAAAAATGAGTTTTGCTACAAGGGAAATGTTCATTCCATTTCTGCATCCTTCCAAGCACTCCACATCCATCGTGATATTATCAGAGCGTATCAAATGCCGATCCAATAATTCGCATTACATTTCACAACAATCAAAGGTGCTGGCTTATTTCGCGCATGAGTTGGTTTGTTTAATTTCACGACGAGAGAATAAAAGACGGATTTGCCGCGTGATGAAACCAAACAACGACTTATCACCGGGGCTTTTGTAAAGTGACGGCTGGATAATTAGCGCTTTGACGAAGAGAAAATAATAGCAGGTAACCGCATCATTTTGAGGTGTGTTTCAGGAGATAGCCGACACCTTTTGGCGGGGAGCAGCCGGGTGCGAAGGTTCGAAGGTTCCGATAAGAAACGATCTTTAATCGAGCGGCCCATGAGGGGTCAGGTAAATAATATGGCGGCGTTTCCTTTCATGTGGTTCGCCACCCCCCTTCCCCATCCATCGTTCTCTCCTCCCATCACCCCCCTTCCTTCTCTCCATCTCCCCCCCCCCTCTCTCTCTCTCTCTCTCTCTCTCTCTCTCTCTCTCACTCTCACTCTCTCTCTCTCTCTCTCTCTCTCTCTCTCTCTCTCTCTCTCTCTCTCTCTCTCTTTCTCTTGCTCTTTGTTCCCTTCTCCCCACCTCGCTCTCTACCTCTCAGTTTTAACATTGCTTTTTGTATAATCTTACAGTTTTATGAAGAAGAAAACAAAAAGTGAACATTAGTTTACATGTCAGGTCACCACTTCAGACACAACCTCCACAAACCAAAAAAAGCCAACCTATATTATACAAAACGTTAAACCGTGCTTTACATTATACTACCGAATGTGGAAAATAGTCCTTTAAAGGGCATATACTGTACTGGGAAGGCAAAAAAGCCTTCAAAATGTAATTGTTAGCAACCTTCTTGCCAATGGTCTTAAATTCATGTATTATCCATTTTAGAAGATTGCTGAAAGTTATTTGCCCTCGAATGATGTACATTTGGAGTAATGAGTGATTAAATCACAAATCCTCAAAATGTTCGGGCCGAACATTTTGAGGATTTAATCATTAATCATTAATTACTCCATATGTGGATCATTTGAGGGCAAATAACTTTCAGCAAGCTTCTAAAATAGACAATACATGAATTTAAGACCATTAGCAAGAAGATTACTAACAAATTACATTTTGAAGGCTTTTTTGCCTTCCCTGTACAGTAAATGCCCTTTAATTTTCACATGGGTACTGTTGTGATTTTCGGATGGCCCGTTTTTGGACCGCGGGGGCAAAAGCGCTATGAGCCCCCGTGTATTATGTCATTGCTTGCTACGATGAATCACGTTTTTATTCTCGGTAAAGAATGGATGGTGAAAGTTGAAATTGACCCCAAAATCACTTCCCCACGCCCCCAAGTTAGCGACCAGTGTCATAACCTCTCAGTACTAAGATAGAAACGCTTCATTGACATAATTATACACATGCCACGCACCCAAGGTACTCAGAGGGTTATGTTGACCCGGTGAGTATGGTGGAGGTTAAGAGTCAAACTGCTTTCAATTTGGCGGACCAATGTCGAGGTCACTTAATCCCTGATAGGGTGACGCATGCACCTCCGGAGTTAGTCTCATGTCGCAGACCCCAGTGAAAGATTCTTCCATCTTAACCCTCTCTAATATCAAGTACTGACAGCACCATCAGTAGCAACTCTTGTGCTTGCATATGGGACTGAGTGGTGTAAATCTCCTGTGAGACCAAACCCAAACCCGACTGTGCATCCTAACCATGGTAACAAACTCTAACCCTGAGTCTAATTCTCTACTTAAAATCTTCAGTAAATCCGCCGGACACAATTGCCCCCCCCCCCCCCCCCCAATTTTCGTCATTAGTAATCTTTAAAGGGATAGTTCCCCCTGAAATTGTTTTGATTTCAATAAAAGGAGACACGTGACAAAGAAACGTATTGGTAAAGGTTTGACGAAAATCTGAAAAAAAAGAGAAATTTGACGTTGTGACGTCACGCCTTTTCTTATGCTGTGGACAATTTTGTATATTCACCATCGTATTATGATATATCATTAGACACATTTGTTTACACATATCGCAAATGAAGAGAATGTATTCCTTCATCAAAAAAAGAAAAAAGGTAATTTATGGAAAAAGTAGTACACAACATATGAGAGAGAGAGCACCTCGCATGTGATGTCACATAATCAAAACAGTCATAACTTTCACTAATTTACTAATAATTCACTAATATTCAAACCTTCACTAATTTGTTTCTTCTTTGTTTCTGGTTTCATTTAAACCAACTTATCTTCAAAGTGAAGTATCCCTTTAAGATTATCTACATATGTTTCAATTGAAAGGTTAAGTTGCAGAAGTGGTAATGATTACTGCTGGCCGTCATCATGCCAAAACTGTTACACTGCCTTCACCAGTTCCAGAATACACTTAATTTCAACAATTTTATTATATTAAGACGAATCCTTCCTGGTATCCTGAAATCAAGATTCAAGATTCAAGAGATTCAAGATAATTTATTGCCATGTATCAAAATTACACAAAATTTGCTTTCGGGCATAAAGTTACAAACATGAATACAGTAAACAATGGCATAAACAATACATTGAAAAACAATCATAACTGTTAAAACATGTATTGCACAACTGTTTGAGAAGAAGGAGAGAGAAAGAAAGGGGGAGAATGAGGGAAGAAGAGGAAAAAAATAGAAGCTAAGAAGAGAAGGGAAGTCAGAGAGAAACAGAATGTGACACATGATCATGCCATAACGGTATTGTTCTGATTACAGGTCCGGTTTACTTCACCTCAACTACCCCTTTACCTCTCATACCATTACGGCGCCATATAGACCTCCATTCACTCGTCCTCACTGGACAATCGCAGATAATACGAAAGCAAGCAGAGCGGAAAGAAAGGAAGTAAGAAAAGTAGGAGAGAAGATGGGGTGGGTAGAAGACAATGAGTTGATGGAGATAATGGTTATTGAGTCGTATTAGGGATTACTGTTATCATCTGTGGACCATTTTTGTATATCTGTCTCCTTTGACGCCGGCACCAAACACCAAATTATCGTGTTGCTGTTGGGAGGCGAGTGTGACAATGATGATTAATGTGCATACTATATCAGCTCGCAATGTGGCAGTAGTTTAGTAGTAATTACAGCTGTATGTTGCATTGATCATGAAACCTCGACCTGCCCTGTTGCAAGCAGAGTTTAAAATGTTGTAGCGTATCGAAAAATGATAACTCACCTGAAACAACCGATTAAACTGCAATTGTTACCATGGTAACTGTCGTCATTGGTATTATTATTAAGTTACAGTGATCTTTCCTAATCCCTTCAAGGATGTATTATTATAATATGTTTGAGGCTGGACTCAGCCCTATAAACATCCTTGCTCCCATCCATACATCTCTTTTTGCACCTTTTCCCACTCTCTTCCAAATCACACACCCCCTCTCACCAAATCATAAGCGCCTTGCATACGATCAACTTACGATCAATCGTAAGTCCAAAAATGAAACGCAACTCCTCAAAATCAAAATGTAACTTAGCGTTTCATCAGCATTCCACTGGAAAACGACTCTAACTATTAACCGCAACTCTAACGGATTAAACGCCTGCATTAATCGTAACTTCACTCTTGTGCAAGACACGGGGACATGTCTTTCAAGCAAAATTACAATCGATCGCAACTTGATTTGCGATTGATCTCAATCATCACTCTGTACATTAGATATAGCGATATATTCAGATCAATCGTAACTCGCTATAAGGCGGGGCCCTGCTGATGTCAAACATGGGGAGGAAATCAAACTGGTGTTTAAAAACTCAGACTATCGCTGGCTTTAGGGGGACACTGGGGTTGAGGCCAGCAGTCACAACTCATTGACGAATCCTGAAATAACCTCTCGACCAGGAATGCGGTAGTAATTGAAACATTTTATCCAATTTCACCGCCAATCTCCACTCCTCAGAGAGTCCCGGGCACGCCGAAGCAAATATAGAAATTGATATGATTTCGGTTTCTGTCAATTTGCTCCAATCACCCCCTTTACAAATGGCTAAATTTATCAAACCAGAAAGAACGATTATTGTATTATTTCTCGTAAGCATATTATTATGCGCATTATGTTGTCACCCGTAGGTATGTATATGGTTTCACTGGGGATGATATTGGAGGTTAATCCATTATATTTTAACGGTCATTCGGGGAACAGATACGCTTGAACTCTCAAGATTTATGTGGTATTTGTAGAAGAATAGAATAGCGACGGCGATTTGTGGGTGATTCTCTTTTTTTATCATTGAGCAAAGATTTACTTGCGAGATAACAAACACTTGCGCAAGTCTCCTCTTTCACTATTCACTGCCTATTGATATTTGTGGAAATATTTATAGTTAAAACGACCAGCCTTTTGAAAGGGGAATACCTAAAGAGTGGTTAGTGATTGTTTGCTATTGTGGTAATTCGGTTCCTTATCTAGTTTATCGGACTGATCATCGGGAGATAACATACTCTAGATCACGGTACTGGTGCCTGGCTTGACATCGGCGATGCTTATCAGCTGTATCTGTTTAGCAGAAAGATAAGACAATGCTTTCACAGCGGATATACAGCACTGTGTTGTTAATCTTCAGGTTTATTAATCTGCCCAAATTGTTCACATTGATCGTGTCGTCAATCATGACATAAGACATCGCTAAAAAAGATGTAAATTTATTTGGCAATATGTCACTACGAGAGGTTGGAGAGGGAGATTGACGAAAAAGATCCATTAGTGTTTTTTTTTCTTCAATGAAAAATGGACTAACTTTGAGCAGATATGGTGAGAAAATGAAAACGAGGGTAGAAAAGGAAACAACGACAATGATATAGGAGAACGAACAAATAGGTAGAAAGATGGCAATCGAAAATGAAAAAGAAGATCGTGATGCAAATGAGCCAACTGCGCCATAAATTATTCTAAATCATGTCAGATATAACGTTTATTTTATGGAAAATATGCACATGCTGCTTACACTAAGATCCATTCAGAGAGAGTGTGCACTTGGATTATCTTCAACATGAATTTTACACAAACACCAAACTGTCAAATCTTCCCGATGTAAGCTTAAGCGCGTTGATATTGCACAAGCCTACATGGCACAAATTGCGTGCGCGTAAACCAACATTTCCTACTTGGGAGCGCGCGCACGCGTCAGGTACACAGACTGCAAATAAACAAATTAATTCTCAATCAAATAAACACGTGGGAAGAGAAAAGTAAAAGTGGTAGAGGAAATTAAGGAGATTTCTTAATCCAGCGCGGGCTTGGGGAGGGGTAGGTTCTACTTCGTTGCGGTAAAGGGTGCAAAGTTAGTTGTCCGGGGCCCCGTTTTGCCCCCGGCTGTAATCCGTGAACAGGAGGGAGGGGCCTCCCTAAAGTTAAACCCTTCTTTTCGCACCAATAGCAATAATCGCAAGTGAATAAGAGGACATTTTCGCGACGTATTCAACGAATGCAGAAAGGTATTCTACAAGTGCACTGGCAAAGCGAGAGAGGAAAAGAAAAGAGACTTTAGCTCCACTGCAAACAAGAACGGCTTAAAAACAAGAATCTGAAAGTAGCTTCTGAAAAGGACTTCGGTGACATGTATTCAACGTTGGTAAATAAGCAAGATGAACTACCACTGTAACAACTGCGTAGCTGCAGTCTTTCTCTAGCTTATCTGTGATGCTGTTGTGTGTTTTCCTGTGACATCATCGTGTCGACGTCGACCAGGTTATCGAGCCGACGTTCGTCATGGCACGGCTACGCAGCGTGGGTCGGTATAACGTCGAGGACCAGACGATAGGGAAGGGGAACTTCGCGGTGGTGGAGCTTGCCACGCACACTGTCACTAAAACGAAGGTTAGTTCTGGTCCGGGGACTGGAGATTGACTCACTTAATGGATGAATAAGGACGTCAAACTCCACATTTAGGGGTAGGATTTTGTAACGATCGGGTCACATTATCGCCATAAAGAGGCAGTTTTGCCTCACCAATCCCTACCCTACCTTAAAGGGCATATACTGTACGGGGAAGGGCAAAAAAGCCTTCAAAAGGTAATTGTCAGCAACCTTCTTGCCAATGGTCTCAAATTCATGTATTGCCCATTTTAGAAGCTTGCTGAAATTTATTTGCCCTCGAATGATCTACATTTTGAGAAATGAGTGATTAAATCACAAATCCTCAAAATGTTCGGCCCAAACATTTTTAGGATTTAATCATTAATCATTAATTACTCCAAATATGGATCATTTGAGGGCAAATAAATTTCAGCAAGCTTCTAAAATGGACAATACATGGATTTGAGACCATTGGCAAGAAGATTGCTAACAATTACCTTTTGAAGGCTTTTTTGCCTTCCCAGTACAGTGTATGCCCTTTAACGTGCTTAGTTCAAGTTGTATTCTCAATCCAAAATGGAGCTCCTTACTTGACGATTTCGGTCCCTTCCCTAACCTTAACCCTATTGTACTTCTAGCCCGGACCCTTACCCTAACCTAAGATAATCAAGTTTAAGCTATGAATTCATCGAGAAAAACATCAAAATTAGAACAATTGCAATCTGTTGAAGGATTGGAGAAAGACAGTCAAAAGGCCTTCAATTAAAAAGGTTCGATCATGCTTTTTCATGATTGAAAGATGGAGTAATGTACTTGAAGGTAGCCCGTCCCTTTTGCAGACCTAATTCTGAAAGTTCCCTGACTTTGTCATCATTTGAGAGAGAGTGGTTATATAACCTTTCAATGGAACCCCCAAAGCGTATTATTCGGTTTTGAGGAAATAATCTTTGGTAATTGATCGAGCTTTCTTTTTTTTTCGTACCACGAAAATAGTAAATTCTCAGTGTAAACTAGTTAGATTTTCATTTATTCTACGGGAGTTACAGTACCTCTGACCTTAAAATTTCACAGTTGGTATCCCAAAGATACGTGCTAAAAATGTGTAAACTTTCAATATGTGTAAAGTTTGCAAATGGTTGTGAAAGGAACGGACCATCTTTAAGTAATTTGAAAATTGAAGAACATTGAAAGCAGGGGAATTTCACAAAAGGCAAGGGCAACAAATCAATATCAATGAAATGGGCAGCATTTAAGTGTATCGTGAACACGCTGGTGGATGAATCGCAAATGTTGAATGTTGCTGTTCATCAAGGGGAGGGGGGATTATGTAATACATTTGGTCATACCGGCAAGTTATAATCCTGACGTGATTTATTGTCAGTAAAATAATGTTTCTGCATGATTCAGTGGAAGTTTACCAACCACTGTTCTGACTGAACCGCGTGCCGTTATTCAACCAAATCAACGTGATAAGAATATAATTAAACCCTAATTAAATTCTTCGAGAAACAGATTAAAAATGTTAAGATTATAGCAACCCCGTTTTATGGCTTCGCATCGGTCTTTGGGGATTAAATCACTGAATTGTCATGAAAATAATTAAGATGAAGACCCCCCGCTGAAAGAATTGAATAGTCATGTAATCATGGTAATAGCACAAGTAGGAGTTTTATCTCTCTTAATGATTCTACAACGATTCCTTTACCCCTATAATTAGGCGTGCTCAATGGCTTCGGGGTAAATACGGTTCTGTTTTATGGTTGCGATTCCTTCCGAATTAGTCGCGGCGTACAAACATGTTTGAGCCCATTCTTGGGCTCTTGGAGATCAATTATTTTCGGGGGATAACTCAGTGATCGTGATGAGTCACTCCTTATCAGTTTTATGGCTCATCATCTCAACAGGACACATTCGAGTACTGTAAAATGGTGTGGGAGAGAGAAAAAAAAGAGGAGAAAGGAGAGAGAGGTGGGGTTAATCAAAGAGAGGGGGAGGAGGGAAAGAAATGAGAGAGGGGAAAGGAGAGATGGGTAGAGGGGGGGCAGAGAGGGGGACAGAGAGAGAGGGGAGAGAGAGAGAGAGAGAGAGAGAGAGAGAGAGAGAGAGAGAGAGGGAGAGAGAGGGAGAGAGAGAGAGAAAGAGAGAAAGAGAGAGAGGGAGAGAGAGAGAGAGAAAGAGAGAAAGAGAGAGAGGGAGAGAGAGAGAGAGAGAGAGAGAGAGAGAGAGAGAGAGAGAGAGAGACGGAGAATGCCGGAGAACGGGGTGGGGAGAAAGAGAGAAAAGGGAAAGAGGAAGGGCATATATAAAACACACAGAAAGGATGTATAAACGGAGAATATAGGGGGAGGGGTAGAGAGAGAAAGACAAAAAGAAAGAAGGGAGAGAAAAAGAGACAGCGAAAGAGGCACAGAGAGAATAAAGAAAATACACCTGTGTCTACTGAAAGGTGCAAACACAAATACCTAAACCGCTACCCTTACCGCACTGACATGAGAGAAAAATGTGAATAGATTGACTAGAATTGTGCTTTACATGAGCCCAATGGTTTGTAGTTGCCACCTCATTCGTATTCTTGATAACACATATTATATGTTTAATATTAGTTTAATGCTAATGTTGCACCCCACCCCCTTATATCATATCCCTAGTTATCTCAAGCATCAAGCTTCAGGATATAATGCTATATTTATCATTGTTTATCCTCACAAATAATCAATGTAACAATCGATAACTAGCATAATACTGTACAGCATCAATATCTACAGCAATGATAAGAGTCCATTAGCTGTCAGACGTTGCTCTCAGATTATTAAAGTAGCATGGCTAGTATTGTCGCAAAAACAACGTGTGTCGCGCAAGGCGTTGAAAATGTTTTACAAAATGTGATTTGTTACAGCCATTTAGTATTGTCCTCATGATTCACATCATCATTGACTCTAGTAAATATAAGCAGTAAACCGTCGAAATGGTGTCCTGTCAACGGAAGCATCATCAAAGATGAACCCTGTAGAACCATCTTACAGAATAACTGTGCAACCAGCTCGAAAGAAACCAGCCTGACCTCCTCGCTGTTGGGCATTCTCAATCCAAACTACAATATTCAATAAACCGGTCTGGCTGCAGTAGACTAATCATTCTCAATTTCAACTCTGACTCGCCCAATGACTGAGAAAATAGAAAAATGATACAGTGACTAGTCTTAAAGTACCAGACATGTACTCGATTTATCAGTTGGGATCAGAAATGTATGACATCCCACAGGCCTTCTTCTAATTCGCCATGGTTACGAGTTATTCAAACGTGTAAGTTAAGGTTTTGTCAACATCTGCTAGAAAAAAAAACTTTATGATCATGTTCGGGATAAGGTAACCTCTCGTCCTTGCCCCGACTCTCTTTTTAATACCGCTATCAGCTTTATCCTCTTGTCTCGGTTTGGATAGCTCTGTTGCGGAGCCTGTTCTTACGATTGTCGCGAGGTGGCGTGCTTTGACTTATTTGAGCGGTCATCGTGGAGCAATTTTAAAAGTGCATGGACGAGATATTACTTGTTAGAGCATAGTACCGTGCATTTAGAACAAAGTAATGATGGCGAATGTGATTCATGATGGCTGTTACGTTCGTTTGCTCTCGGTGAATGGTATGTTGTATACTGAGCTCGAGATGTCGAGCATTAATGATAGATATCACGTATTAATGCATCGGAAGAATATTATTATTATAACAGCTGTAAAGCACTCGAACATGCAGCTACAATGTAGCACTGCATACCCCCCCCCCCCCTTCACCACACACACACGCACACACAAAACACACACACAGACACACGCACACACACACACACACACACACACACACACACACACACACACACACACACACACACACACAGTCCTGTAATCGACCATAAGGGGACAGTTTATCTTTTACAGTTGACTGGGGACCAATTTTCACACAGATACACACACAGAAAGTGTACATTCTGGGGACGTGCATCTTGGATGAAATGTGAAAAAGTGGGGACGATTTTATTTTTACATCCATCTGGGAACTTATACTTCAAAAACACACATTCGTAAAAATGTGCAATATGGGGACAGTCACCCAACATTTGGGGTGTGTCAAATGGGGACGCCTGATCTTTTATGACTGATTGGAGACCTGATTTCACACAAATACACGTGTACACAAACTGGAAGTGTGTGTTATAAGGGGACATTGTGATTCTTTCAAGTTGACTGAGGAACAAATTTCACACCGACACATCTTCTGAAAATGTACATTCTGGGGATGTGCATCGTGGATATGTGTCCTGTAATGGGCCATAAGAGGACAACTTGTTTTGTACTGTTGACTGGGGACCAAATTTCACCCAAACACACACACATAAAGTGTACATTCTGGGGACGTGCATCTTGGATGAAAGGTGAAAAAGTGAGGATGATTTTACTTTTACATCCAACTGGGGACTTATAATTCAAAAACACACATTCGTAAAAATGTGCAATATGGGGACAGTCACCCAACATTTGGGGTGTGTCAAATGGGGACGCCTGATATTTTATGACTGATTGGAGACCTGATTTCACACAAATACACGTGTACACAAACTGGAAGTGTGTGTTATAAGGGGACATTGTGATTCTTTCAAGTTGACTGAGGAACAAATTTCACACCGACACATCTTCTGAAAATGTACATTCTGGGGATGTGCATCGTTGATATGTGTCCTGTAATGGGCCATAAGAGGACAACTTGTTTTGTACTGTTGACTGGGGACCAAATTTCACCCAAATACACACACAGACAGTGTACGTTCGGGAGACGTGCATCTTGGATAAAATGTGAAAAAGTGAGGACGATTATATTTTTACATCCAACTGGGGACTTATACTTCAAAAACACACATTCGTAAAAATGTGCAATATGGGGACAGTCACCCAACATTTGGGGTGTGTCAAATGGGGACGCCTGATATTTTATGACTGATTGGAGACCTGATTTCACACAAATACACGTGTACACAAACTGGAAGTGTGTGTTATAAGGGGACATTGTGATTTTTTTCAAGTTGACTGAGGAACAAATTTCACACAAACACATCTTCTGAAAATGTACATGTTTGGGATATGCATCGTTGATATGTTGATATGTGTCCTGTAATGGGCCATAAGGGGACAGTTTATCTTTTACAGTTGACTAGCGACCAATTTTCACACAGATACACGAACAGAAAGTGTACATTCTGGGGACGTGCATCTTGGATGAAATGTGAAAAAGTGGGGACGATTTTATTTTTACATCCATCTGGGAACTTATACTTCAAAAACACACATTCGTAAAAATGTGCAATATGGGGACAGTCACCCAACATTTGGGGTGTGTCAAATGGGGACGCCTGATATTTTATGACTGATTGGAGACCTGATTTCACACAAATACACGTGTACACAAACTGGGAGTGTGTGTTATAAGGGGACATTATGATTATTTCAAATTGACTGAGGAACAAATTTCACACCGACACATCTTCTGAAAATGTACATTCTGGGGATGTGCAGCGTGGATATGTGTCCTGTAATGGGCCATAAGAGGACAACTTGTTTTGTACTGTTGACTGGGGACCAAATTTCACCCAAACACACACACATAAAGTGTACATTCTGGGGACGTGCATCTTGGATGAAAGGTGAAAAAGTGAGGATGATTTTACTTTTACATCCAACTGGGGACTTATAATTCAAAAAGGGATCGTCTGATATTTTGGTACTGATTGGGGACCTAACTTCAAACACTGTCGTACACACTGTAAAGTGTGCCTTTTTAACAGCTGACTGGGGACAAGACTGGGGAATTTCACTCGAATACAGACTAAAAAGTGTGCAATCTGGGGACGTATTTCATGGATGAAATGTGAAAATGCAGGGATAATATTCATATTTTGAATCTGGATGGCCTTTCAAAAACACACTAATAACAAAGTGCATTTCAGGGTGTGTCTAATGGAAACATCTTACATTCTTTAACTGAGCCGGGACCTGATTCACAAAACACACACACACTGAAGGTGTATATTCTGTGAATGTGCATCAATCATAAATTATGTAAGGTGGACATTATTCATTCTTGATATTTGACTGGGGACCCTTTTTTTCACACGCATTGGTAAAATGTGCAATCCGAGGAAATACACCCTGTATGGGGGGTGTGAAATTTGGGTATTTTGTTTTACGATTTATTGGGGACCTGTATTTCACCCAAAACACACGAATTGAAGATTGTACAATTTTTAGAGTGCACTTTGTATATAATTGTGTGCAAAGTGGAAGATTTATATATTTGAAAGTTGACTGGGAACATATTTTCACAACAAACACACAAGTTTTGCCGTAATGGTAGAGGATCTCATTGGCAGGCCTGAAACCTGATTTTGTTTGAACTTAGCAGCATTTTGAAGATAATATTGACAGAGAACTGTTATAGAAATCCCTTAGCTTAAGCTGTTGTATTGGTAACATCATTTATGCAAATTGATTCATTTTGAATTTCATGTTAGGCCAACACGAAATTCAGAGTAAAGAAAAACAAAGGCATATCTATCCTCAGGATGCAGTTTTGCTTCTTATTCCTGATCTGTGAAATACTGGCAATTAAAACTTTACATGTGTTGTTCTGAAGTAGGTAGGCATCTGTAGAAGAATTTTGGTTGACAATTTGCAGTGACTTGCAAATGTGATCCCCTACCTTTAAGGTACAATTGTTTCTTATCACAAGATAAAAAAATAAACTGCAGAAAAAAATCAAAGGGAGAAGTCATTTATATATATTTTTCCAACTGGAAAATATGTATTTAAAACAAGAACAATAACAAGTAGAACAGTCAAGGCGATAGCCGTAATGAGTCTCCCTCTCTTCCTTTTTGTTTTGCTTTACCACGTAAGTTTGATTTCAAAAAGGCAAAAGGGTGCATAGTTATGGAACTGACAACATAAAATACCTCTGACCTATGTACTTGACCTTTGATCCCATAAAAGATTAAGATTATTAATGGTCATAGACCACCCAGGAATGATTTTGAAAAGCCATTACAGTGCAAAGTTATGGACCAATTTCAAAACTTACACGTAAAATACAATAATCAGTGGTTACCATGGCAACACCTTTTTCTCATACTAACACATTATCTTCTAAGCGGAATGTCTACAAAAAGTTTGATATTGTTGATACAGCAACAACCTACTATTATGTGAGAAAATCAGACTCAGTGGAGCACGTTATTATTACTGGAAATGATGTTCTTCAGAAATCCTATACATAACAATTCTGAAATCAAATGATCATGTAATATCATCCCCTGAAATACAAAATACCCCTATCATACACTCCGCCTAGAAGCACTAGTCCCTTAAATTTTAATGATGCAAGTGTTATCAGTACAGTAGCACAGAAAAAGCACACTAAATATGAAGTTTGACAGAACAACATTTCAAACTGTCATAACAAGTAAACTATCCAGAACAGTATATGTTTGAACTGTCCAGTAAAACATACAAAGCAAAACTCGTAACAGTACAAACTAAACATTATACATCTCAATGATTTAATTCTTGTGTACATTTCAACAAAGCGTCTTGTCCATAACTCTCTTCTCACAAGACAAGGAAATATTAATCTATCATAACATTCAAAACACGGACATGATGAAGAGAAACATATTGAACAGCCTCATTTGTGTTGAGGTTGTATTGGCTACTATGGTAACACTTTCAAAAGTTGTAATTTAGAAAAGCGTGCATGATACACTCTGACAATGCCAGACTTAATACTCATGCTAATACTGTACAGGTTTTAAGAGTCATATATAATATGCATA
Source organism: Arbacia lixula (assembly GCA_963669155.1). Taxonomy (NCBI): domain Eukaryota; kingdom Metazoa; phylum Echinodermata; class Echinoidea; order Arbacioida; family Arbaciidae; genus Arbacia; species Arbacia lixula. The sequence continues at coordinate 17,415,955 of OZ022586.1, read as the reverse complement.
TCGGTATTAGTCAATACTATACAGTTAACAACAACATTATTCATACCCCTTGTAAATTTTAAGTTTATTGTCCTTTTTACTGCATAAAATGTGAAATGGCAAACATTTATCTTTTGTTGAATGCTTCCAGTGGTCAGGTGTTGCAGTTCCACCTAATTTGGATAACAATAGACATGCCCACATGTTAACTTCCTGACATCTCCTGAATTATTCATACCCTGCTCCATTCATGACATTTTTAGTAATATGTTTCAAAGATACATATGTTTTGATATTCCTAATATTTTGTATGTGTTTAGCAACTATTCAGTGATGCTTCCTGTCATTGTGAAAGCCGGAAGAAATGAGGTAAGTCATGGTTAAGGGCTCTACTTTTGGAATACATGCACTTAAGAAATTCAGGTATTGCAGCTTTTCTTAGTTAATGTCGATATGGTAAAGATTAAAGAACTCGGGGAAGAAAACGAAAACGCATTGTACTTGCTCACAACGATGTGAAGGGTTATGAAGCCACGTCCAAGCTTCTTAGAGTTTATGTTGCCACAATACAGAGCATCATCAAGAAACACAAGAAGTTCCACACTGTGAAGAATGTTGGGAAGCGTGGTCAGAAGCTCAAGATTTCCCCTCATCTTGCTTGGAGAGTGCGTCGAAAAGACCTGGGTAACCCTGTGTAAGCATCAGGAAGCTTGGCTGGCATTTAGAAAAAGAAAAAACAAACAAACAAACAACAACAACAACAATAACATAAAACATGAGGACCAGGATCCAATCTTCTAGTCATCAGTTCTATGGTCAGACGAGACCAAAATTAAGTTGTTCGGGCATAGGGATGTCTCGTTCGCCTGACGCAAAAAGTGTTAAGCCTTCAACCCAAAGAATACTGTCCCAACTGTGAAATCTGAAGGAGAAAGCATCATGCTATGGGGTGCTTCCCACTAGTGTGACTGGCAACCTGGCCAAGGTGGAAGGCATCATGAACAAATACATCCTAAGATTCTTTTAAGAAACAAAAAATAAAACACATCAAACCATCTGCAGAGAGTCTTCAGCTTGGGTCAGAAGGGGGTACCAACAAGACAATTACACCAAACATACTGTGAAGGCAGTCAAGAAATGGTTCGAGGACAGCAATGTGGATGTCCTGGAGTGGCCAAGCCAAAGCCACGACCTCATTCCATTGAGAATCTGTGGAAAGTGCTGAAGACCAAAGTTCATGCCCAAAGCCTTTGCAACCTCAAAGACCTGGAGACCTACGCCAAGGAAGAGGGGGCAAAGATTCCTGTAGAGATGTGCCAAAGCCTTGTCGGCAAGTACTAGAACCGTTTGGAGGCCGTCGTCACCAACAAGGGCTTTCCCATAGATTACTGTGACTTGAAGTATATCAAGAAAGGGTATGGATAATTATAGATTAGTCATCTTTGATAAAACGATTAAAGAAATACCCCTGAACATTGGAATTCCATAAATTGTCTTGAGTAATAATTTCTGTATGTGTTTTTCAAGCACTTGAATAATATTAAGGAGAAAAAAAAAAAGGTTTTCCAAACAGCAGAAATATTTTTTTTTCAACTGGCAAGGGTATGAATAATTTCGATAACTGTATATACAGGCATAGGCAAGGCAAAATCGATGACACAAACATCGTGCATCTCAATGTCAGACTTATGATATTAGGACCACAACAAATGTCCTGTACATAATTTTCTTCTCTCTTCTTACATGACAAGTAAGTAAAAATTATTTTTACCAGTTAGTGTCACATCATCCATTTGAATATTTTCTAACGTCCTCAGTTATACGTAACAAGGACAGCGCAAAACGTAGTATCCCGTTTGCCAGGTAAAAATCTGAATCCGTTGAAATAATTTATATTGACTCTGTTCTTTGCAAAATCTTGACCGCTGACCCATTTTTTTTTTATTTCGAGAAAGTGATATGGACTAGATTTGTAAGTTTAGTCACAATCTTTTGAAAAACATGGAATTTACATGTTCAAAACACTTCTATGTCCAACTTTTACATTGACATTTGATTTATTTTTCATTTCGAGAGACTAATATGAAGTAACTCAATCTCTCTTAGCATATTTATGATTTAACGCTTGATAACCTGTGATCGTTAAATGTTAAAACAATCATTTGCGTTCACAAAGCAAAACGTAAAGAAGATCTGCCTAAGAATATTTTGACCACAATTGTGAAAAATGGAGACTTGTTTTTTTATCCTTTCAACCTTTTGTCTGTGTCATTTCGTGCAACTTTCTTTTTTTCACTTTGTGTAAACAGATAAATATTTAGGTATCAAAATGTTAATTTTTTCTAAATGAAGAAACTTGGAGGACATTGAATGTAACTCAAAGTACACAAAAATCATTTCGTCATGCTCCTTTGGATAAATATGTATGTATGAAAGCAAAACATTGTTGTGAAATATTACAGTGGTAGGACTCACAAATACACTAAGAAAGCAAAATCAGTTCTTAACAATATATGTGATGTTTGCCCCTCAGTTTTTGCTAAGTGATCTCCTGTGTTCCAACTTAATACAGGTTTCGATATTTCTTTTTCTTAATCATGACTTCATACACATTTTTCTCACTAAATACGACGTTTTGAAAACATAAAATGTTGTTCTATAAAAACATTTGAAAATATCATTCATGGTCTCACGAATTCACATACCTTTTTTTTTTTTTGGCTAATTGTCATCTCACATGCAGCAAAAGTAAACTTGATCCATTCAAAAAAATGGAAAATCAAATAAAACCCAATCACTCATCTCTGCTTAGAGATGTATGTATTTCGGATGTGGTCTTTCACATTCCTCCAGGTGCGAGTCATGTTTGTTTGTTTAATGAATTCTTCAATCTGATTCTTTCCAGGTAACTCATTTCTGGCTATCTGGGTTCCAAAGTGCATTCTCACTGCTCTTTTTTCTGCCTCTTTCCATTTAGTTACTTTTGTAAGTTTACGCCGTTTCTTGTTTGGTTGATCCTGCTCTGAAGTCACTAGTATGTCTGTACTTAGCCCGGCTTTCTTAGTATTACAATTTGCGGGACGTTTAGTTGCTGATGAGCTTCTTGGTGTGGTGGACATCTCTTCCTCGAGTTCATCAGTTGGTACGCTGACGTCTTCTTCTTTTTCTTCACCGGTAACATCATTTTCTTCATGTTGCTCCTCATCAAATTCCCCTTCTTCATCTTCTTCATCGAACTCCACTAGATCATCGGGCGAAACGTGAATGTCATCTAAGCCTTTACCCGCGTATTCGCCGATGCGTCCCTTATTAGCTGCAAGAAGGACCTTTGATACACGCGCAGCCTGCAGTACATCAAGAGGCATGCGGTAGAATTGGCGATGGACTCGGATATCGTGGCCAAGAAAGTCAGCGACTTGGTCCAGTTCATTATCTTTAAGGTTCAAAACTTGAGTCATTGTACCCAAGCTTTTTCGGAGCCTGGTGGATGTCAGCAAATGTGGCCTCTCGGCACCACAATCAATGGCATGTTTGCGCAGAGAATCTGAGCCTCGTATGTAGGATCCATGGGTTGCACTTGCAAAGAGATAAGGGTTGGACTCTGGAACGTGATGATGTCTTGAACTCAATACAAGGTCCATGCTGTTCTCGATGTCTTTTGTTATTAGGATGGGCACTGTTCTACCTTTTTTCCCTCTGATTTCCAGTCGTTTTAGGGTATTGACAAGATGCTTTTCACATTCATCCAGTGAAGAGAGAACTTCTTCCGATGCTTGGGCACATTTCTTCTTTTCCCAGTCACGGAGCTTCAATTTCGATGCTTCTCCTTGCCTCTTCCTATTGATCGTTATGAGCTTCGACAATACGACCTCTTCAAGGCCAAAGAATGCATCTTCATCTAACGGGTCTTCAGCCAATTTCGAAGAGCACTGTTGAATCTTGTGATCTATATGCTGATTGAGATTCACAATGTCTTTCGTCAGTGGAATGAGTTCCACCCCGTTCCTCTTTCTCTCGTTCAGGTTTCTCAGTGCATTTGAAGACAATTCCGGCCATCTCACTTCTATGATTTTCATCAAGCCACTGCATTCACTTGCTTTGGTTCCATCTCCACTTTCTAGCGAATGGGCAAGGTGGATTTCGGCTGCTTTCTTTAAGTTTTGTCCTGATCTTAGAATGTGACTGGGTGTCTTGTACGTATGAGTTGTTGGGTTAAACCCAGCAATTTCTTTTGCTGCATCAAGAAGAACTGAAAACTTTCCTGGTTTCATGCATTCTGACAACTTGCGACAGGATGCATCTTTTTCCTTCACACAGATCATGATTCTGCCCAATTGTCTCATCTTCCCCCTAATGTTTGAAAACTGTTCTTTATCTGCCCCGGCTTTTGCCAACCAATGGCTACCAAAACGGAGGATCAGATCATCTCCTAGTGCTTCTTGTCCACATTCATCTTGTCTCATGCCATCTAACAAGGCTGACATATCTTGCATGTCCTTAGAGTATGTGCGTAGGACTTTACTCGCCTTTCTTACTCTCTTCTTCTTTTTGCTTGCGCACTCTTCTTCTCCCTGACCACTTGGCCCCACAGGACAGGAATGTTTCCAGAGACTACTTTTCGAAAGCGTGGCATAGCAAAATTTGCAGTAGTCGTAATCACTGTGCCGACTCTCTCCTGAAGGACGGTGAGAGACAATAAATTCACCCTTGCCTTTTAGGACTACCTCGCGATTGTGAATGTAATTCCCCATATTCCTAAGAACTGTGAGCTTGCTTTCTTTTTTCTTTGCATCACATTCACTTAAGTACTCAATGACTTCAGTTTCGTCTGGATGCACATTTCTTAGGTGCCTTGCTATTTTGGCATTGGCCTTATGACAGTAGTAGCAAAAATACTTCTTATCGTATGTCCTTTTCCCCTTTTTAGTTTTAGTGACTTGAACTACAATGATTTCGTGATGTTCTACTTGACTTGGAATTGTGATAGGGTCGTCTGATTCAGACTCAGGTTCAGATGGTGTGGAGTCAGGAACATATTCACTCCCTGTATCATCACTATAATCCGGTCTTTCTAGTTCCGGATCGTGGGTAGAAACATCATCTGTGCACAGCTCCGGACTTCTACTATCATCCGGTCTTTCTAGTTCCGGATCGTGGGTAGAAACATCATCTGTGCACAGCTCCGGACTTCTACTATAATCCGGTCTTTCTAGTTCCGGATCGTGGGTAGAAACATCATCTGTGCACTGCTCCGGACTTCTACTATCATCCGGTCTTTCTAGTTCCGGATCGTGGGTAGAAACATCATCTGTGCACAGCTCCGGACTTCTACTATCATCCGGTCTTTCTAGTTCCGGATCGTGGGTAGAAACATCATCTGTGCACTGCTCCGGACTTCTACTATCATCCGGTCTTTCTAGTTCCGGATCGTGGGTAGAAACATCATCTGTGCACAGCTCCGGACTTCTACCACCTTTTACTTCTGTAGTGTAGTGCATATGACATGACATAACGTAACGAATTGTTAATTACACATAAACTGTACATTTCAAGTGCATAACTGTGTACGAGGGGTGTAAAGTGGAGACTTGATATAATCATTTAATCTAACAGACATAGAAAATGTAGTCTCACATTCTTAACAAAATCTCCCCTTTCATCACACCTGATAACAGGACGGTGTATACATTCCAGAGACAACACGCTGTATGCAGTGTTTAGAGTGGGGACATTTGTTTTTTAAAGTGGGAACTTAATAAAATTATTGAATAAAAAAAATGATCACATCATCTACATATCATGGAGTGTTCATGAGCCAGATTTGATGAAAACCCATGAAGACATTCTTTATATATCATAGTAATGATATAACTGTGTGAACGGACGTACGGACAACCCGAAAACATGACACCCGGCACCCTTTGGGGTGGAGGCATAAAAAATATATAATTAATGGTACAATGATTCAACCTAATGTCAAACTTACTGCGAATCTGATGAGGAAATACCCATCGTGTTTCATCATCTTCGTACTTGATGAAGAACCGACCTGAAAAAAAACAAAAAACATTCATTTCTATTCATCCAATATGAATCAATGCTAATCATTGATGCATCCAGCATGTGCTCGCAATTACTGATGACAAGTGAAATGTACATGAAATATTTTTTGTGGATGTAAAATTTTTACATTTCAATTTAGTAAACAAACTAGAAATGTCGCTATGGCGACTGCTATGCCTCCGCCCTAATGCATGATTCTCCTAATAGGTCCAGATAGTACATGTGGACAATGTGTGATTACATTTTCACAAAATTGGCAAAATATTAAAACGACAAGTTTGTCACAAATGTGTTAAATGTTCACCTTCCTTGAATAGGAGAGCATGTATTTGGGAGTTAAGGACTTTAACTTGACTTTGACCCATTCATATGTTTATGCATTGAGTTATTTTCAAGGTATGGAGAAAAAGTGCAATTTCTGTATTGAATAGTAAATTGTTACCATTTTCATCTGGCCTTTGACCCTAAAATTCATAAAATAATCACTGTCAGGCAGAACATGCATAAATATGTAGTATGTTTCAAGATAACTTGAGCCACTTCCGAGATACACATGGAGGAAAAGCTTAGTTCAGCACTTTCACTTGCTCTTTGATCAATACACTTGATGCAATTTCCCAGTACATTAAGGCCCTAATTGAAACAAGAAAGAATAATTATTACAAACTTTGCCAGTACTCCTCATTCCCTTTAAGATACTCCAAAGATACACAACCCAAGTACCTTGTTTGAAGTCAACTACAGTAGCAGGATACCATGATCCATTCGGCGGCCACAATGCACGAACTTCAGTACCTCGAGGAAACTGCAAGTACATAGAAATGGGACATATAAACTAGAAAAATGATTTTCATTTTTGCCTTAAAATTCAATTTGTTAAAATACAAACTCAATATTACCCTCAAATAATTCAATTAACACATTTTGTTACATAGTGCCTCAGTTTGTGAACACTTAAAGATTTTCCCTCGTTTGACTACTGCCACTGTGCTACAATTACGGTGGTGTCCCACCATAAATACAAAATTCAGAGCTGCTAATTTTTAGTGAGAGAATGCATGATTGTTACTTTGCTGCTTCTTTTTCCTGTTTATTCATCCAATCCTGACACTGTATATAACCATGTATACACGTCTGCCAGCTCAGTTCTATCTTTATAGATCGATCAGTCACAGTGGTTGTAATTACCTAAACGGTACATTTATATAGCTATGATATGGTCAAACAGCAGTTGCTGACTATGTAGCTTGAAGACGTCTGGTAAGGACAAAAAAGACAGAAACTCTTACAATTTGCAACATAAACCGTGACATCAGTTAAGTTTTGATGGAGGGGCAATGAGAGGTTTACTTGCCGTTACCATTGTTTGGCCTTGGGGCTCTTCTTGATTGCCGGAGGCGGATGTCAGTAAACTAACTTTAATACTCATCTGCAATTTCTGTGGGACCAAGCCTAGCTATAGTCTAGACATATTTTCAGTAGGGTCCTATAGGGAATTTTCTATACAACCTTTTAACCAATTTAAAAGCACAATCAATTGCAATAGCTTCCTGTATGACTAATCACTAGAGTCAGATTCAGGATTCAAAAAATTTTGTTTGATAAAAAACAAAGAAAATCTGTAGATCTAGATCTACAGTATGTCTATATTCTATATTCATGAATAGTATAGTATACATACAACTTCCGAGGTATGTCCATGACTAGTCCTCCGCTTCCTTTGTCGCGTACTCATAATTGTCTCACAATCATTGAAGATCTGTAGGTACAGAAAACACAAGTGAGGAAATGTACATTTATTAGTTTGGCACTTGTAAAGTTGTCTTTTAATTGGTTTCATCTTCAAATGCCATTCAATTTTCTTGATAACACAGTCGCTAGAACTGTGTATAGCAGCAGTGAATTATGGGTGCAAGACAGCATAAATAGGTCTACTAATGACAATTTTATTTTCTAATATTTAATAAGCAAGTAGACTTTATAAATAAGACTCATGTTGTCATGGTATTTACATCTAGAGGTACAGATGTACCATGATCCGACCACTTAAAAGTTAAAGCACAGTCATGAAAATGAAACCACTGATATTGTTTTGCACAAACATTTTTCATATGAAAATAAAGTCTTAAAGGTAGGGAATCCCATTTGCATGCCTTAAATGAAGAGTTGTAGGCCTAAAAATACAGTGGTATATGTTGAAGAGAGTATCATTTTAGAAACTCCCATAAAGTATTGAAAGTGGAAGGTAACATCTAGTACATTTTTATTGACCGTTAGATTTTGAATTGAATTTTTTTCGGGGCTCACCGTAAATTCCAGTACATTACTAGGCTACCTTTGCAGAACCATGCACTGCATGTGTGTCCATCATGTATATTTTGTGAAGAAAGTTCATCAAAACTTACAAACATTTCTATATACATTCTTGCCACACACTCTATATGTTATTACATCAGCTCTTATACTTTTAGATTTGTGTTTATAGATTTAAAAAAAAAAATACAGAAGACTGCAACAAAAAGGCTTAAGTGTGACTGACACACAGAACTATTGAGCAGTTGAGTTTTGTGCATTATTCAAATTGTAGATAACTGTTGACTTCCAAATTTCTCAGCAGTGGCCTAAACAAGTCCCCTGAGGTTCATATCTAATGTTTTGCTGCATTTTGGGAGGTCTCTAAAAGGTATCCCCTACCTTTAAAGAGCATATTCCAATCATTATATTATCACAATCATGTTTAATAAAGATATTTTTCGATTTGACATTTGTACTCTAAAGTTGTAATGGACCTACGATTCGATCACGCGTGTTGAGTCAATGCAAGTTTCGAGCCGCAGCGCAGAGCGCGCCACGAGGCCCAGTACTAAAGTAGTAAAACGGCGGATGCTCACGCGAGCGAGAATTTGGTTTCTTTGCCTGCTTGAAAGCATGCATGTGGTTCCTTTTATTGGTAAAGCTTGCAAAACTGAAAACTTTAATTTTAACCCAAACTTACCAGAGCTATTTTGAGAGCTTAAAGTCCTGGAGCCATTTGTCCCCCCCCCCCCCCCCCCCCAGGAGTTTTATAGTTGAGTCTTTTTCAACTAGAAATGTCGCTACAGCGACTGGTTATACCCCCGCCAAACAACATTTCATAAGCTTTGGTCAAAAAACTGAGGAAGTAGTTAAATCCGCAAGATCTTTCCTTGATCTTCTGCCATTAATATGCCGTTACCATGGCAACGTACTTTCGGGTACTGTCGAAAAATGCGTCTTGCACATCTACAACCAAAGGCACACATCTGTACCAAGTTTCATGGAAATTGGGCAAAAACTGAGGAAGTAGACCGACCGCCCGACCGACCGCCCGCCCGACCGTCCGCTGATTCCTATATACCCCCTTCAAACTTCGTTTGGCGGGGGTATAATAATTGTAAAAGTTCTGTAAAATGAGGTGTGTGGAAAGGAGGCATTTTGTTTTGAAATAATGAACTACATACTTTTCGGTGTCTGTCTTATTTGGTAATTACGGTCCTTCTTTTAACAGAAAATGTATCCACTCAACACCCCTAATGCAGGATCACGTCCCCGGAATGTTAGTATGTTCAACAGTTCATTTCATTATATATTATATCCTCAACAGAAGTACAAGGTAACAGTCCGGAGCTGCGCACAGACGACATTTCTCATCATGATTCGAACCAAGAATGCCCGGAGACGGTGCGCAGCTCCGGACTTCTACCACCTTTTACTTCTATAGTGTAGATCATATAACAAATGGGACTGTTAAACACACCACACTGTACATTCTGAGGAAATGACCCTGTACGAGGGGTGTAAAGTGGAGACTTGATATAATCATTTAATCTAACAGACATAGAAAATGTAGTCTCACATTCTTAACAAAATCTCCCCTTTCATCACACCTGATAACAGGACGGTGTATACATTCCAGAGACAACACGCTGTATGCAGTGTTTAGAGTGGGGACATTTGTTTTTTAAAGTGGGAACTTAATAAAATTATTGAATAAAAAAAATGATCACATCATCTACATGTCATGGAGTGTTCATGAGCCAGATTCTGCAAAGGTAGCCTAGTAATGTACTGGAATTTACGGTGAGCCCCGAAAAAAATTCAATTCAAAATCTAACGGTCAATAAAAATGTACTAGATGTTACCCTCCACTTTCAGTAGGGCCCTACTAAAGTAGTAAAACGGCGGATGCTCACGCGAGCCACTCCGGGCACTTCCACAGCGAGGCTCCGTAAGAGCGGCTGCCATGGCATTAGCCATTACATCTTTTTAGTCTCAGTCTTAACGAGTAAAACCATGTAGACTTCGACTCCTACTACCTTGTAAACATGATCTAGGTCTAGATAAGAGTCTCTAAAAGTTATAGGCCCTAGACCTAGACTATAATCCCTGATCTAGAGACTAGACCAGTTTAGATCTAACGTTAGTATTACTAGGCCCTACTAACCATGCTAACTACTAGTAAGATTAATAAGAGTCAGTTTCAGACGTCTCGACTCTTAGTCAATAACACTTCTTTAGGCACAAAGAGCATTCAGCAGAAGTGAGGTTGTTAAAAATTTTAAAATTAAACTAAAATAGAGTTCTAACGCGTTAGATGTAAGCACTGATTCATAGAATACGTACCAATTGTGGACAGAAGTGTAATAGACTGGGTGGGTGGCCGTGGTTCAGGTGTACGGTACCGGTGCAGGTGTGATGTATTGTAGTCTTGCGATAATTGCACGTCTATGTACAAGCACAAACTGGACCGTACGTACCGGCGCGGCACGTACAAAATGTACGTACGTACGCAATCTCATGCACAGAGTAAGACGGGAACTTTCATTCATCGAGCTTGCGCACGCAAGGCGAGAACTCGACGTACGCGGCCTTGATCGATGTAGCCTTTTGTCAAGGCCCTCTCGCTGTACGGTGAAGAGAGCCCAGCTGAGTGGGGTTGCGCGGCGCGCTCGGCTGGGCTCGCTTCGCTCGCCCATTACAGCGAGAGGGCCTTGACAAAAGGCTATGATCGATGGAGCTGCAGGTATCATCACGCACGTACAGTTATTGCAGTTTCTACTTATCGCAAGCTGGCGCTATTGTCCTTTGTGGAAAACACTCATTTCTGACTTTTTACAACTAACTGGGGACAATTTCTTGTAAAATTGTTGTTACATTACATATCACTCAAAAGGTTGAAAAAAGGATGAATTACGAGTGGGGACGTCCCCACTCCGCGTGTGTCCACACTTGTTGGGTTAAAAATACAAAAATGTCCCACAGGTCGGTCCATACAGGCTCACACACACACACACACACACACACACACACACACACACACACACAGCCTTACACCGCCATCTCGGGAAAGCTGTATTTTGTTGATATATCGCTCACACATACATGTATAAACTATTGTGTGGTCGATCTTATTCTTTGTTGAGAACTTCCTTGTTGCAAAGTTTTAATCACGCCGTGTTGGGCATGCGTTCGAGGGAGATCATATTTTGTTGTTAAATAAAAGTCGAGTTAGACCTTCAACTAGGATTGGCGGAGAGGGACAGAGAATGGAACGAGGATGGTTTGTTTATTTTACTTGCGTTTTTGTCAACGACATCAGATTTTGAGGAAAAACATTTTGTTGGTATTTGAAAAGTGAAAGTTGTTTGAGTGATGGAATTTTGTGGACGAGTGGAGGAATTTCAAGGCAGGAATAGAGATAAGGATAATGATGGATATGGAGGGGGTATATGGACAGAGTGGGGCAGAGAGGAGGAGGGTGACAGATAGAGGGGGAGATAAAGAGGGAGGGGGTGGGGGAGAGAGAGAAAGAGAGAGAGAGAGAGAGAGAGAGAGAGAGAGAGAGAGAGAGAAGGAAAGAGAGAAAAAAATAAGAGGGGGTGGCTTGGGGGTGAGAGAGGGAGGTTGGGGAAAGGGAGACGGAGTTGGGGAAGGGGGGGGGCTGAGGGGTGCGAATAGATGAAAGGGTTGGTGGGGGCTCATTAGGGGGTGTTTGCTGGTGGTAGAGATGTATAAGGGGGGGGGGGGTGAGAGTTAACCAGAGGGGCAGGGGTGATCTTAGGGCAAATTTAAAAGATTTACATAAAAAACGAGAAAGTCACATATCTATAACCTCCCTGTATCGGAATTCCGAAAGATAGAGGAGAACTAGCGACAGGGGTGAAAAGAATGCCCAGAGAGGGGCCTGGGAGAGGGGCGGGTGTCCTCGAGGGGTGCAGACGTGTGCCTCCGTGGATGGCCCATGCCCATATTAGGGCAAGGAGTGTGCCGAGCCAGGTCCCCGTGACCTTGGACCCTACTATTCCACCATACAGGCGTACAATCACTGATAAGGACGCGTGTATACATGCATACCCATGGATTACTTTTTTTTTCTTCCGGAGGTCGGCAAAATACCAGTTCTATAATCATGATAATAAAACCAAAACATGGTGATGTCGTGGAATTCGCACAAAGTCAACAACCGCCACCACGGCTGTGTTCAAGACTTCCTCGTCGTTCCTACACACCGTGTTCTTATCTCGGCATTAGCGCTCCTCCTCCAAAATACTCCCCCACCCCCCCCCCCCCCCCCCTCTCCTCATCCGATACTGATGTCGGTGCTGATAGAACCGTTTGAGCTAAGCGTTTATCAGGGAATTCTCGAATTCTAACGAATATAGTAAGCAAATAGTCAACGTTGGTGAGGGTGATGGGTCGAATTATCACTCTTTGTATGTGGAATATAATGCGGGATATCCATACCAAATGGGAGTTGAATTATTTGGCATTGTGCAGTTTCATCAGCGAAGTGAAATCCATAATCATGATAATTGTGCAGGCAAAATCAGAGCTCCCCGAGGACCTTCCTGTGACACCGTTTCAAAGTAGGTGCCTGGGAGCATGGACCTACTACACAATTCATGCTGGAAGTAAGCAACTGAAAGGGAAGGGGGTGGGGGCGCTGTTTATATTACTCCATCCCCTCTTCTACTTTACTATTCCATCTGTCTGAATGGGCTATGCCAAGTTTAACACATTGTATGCCAGGCAAAATATACGTCTATGAGATGTGCATGCCTTCCATTTGTTAATACATTTACATGTGACACAAACAGAGTTAAACGAGTCTAATCTTGATATTTCCTTTACCAACTGTAATCCCTTTCCTCTCGCAGGTGGCGCTGAACATGCTGAAGGTAACCGACAAGCGGAAATGATCCAATTCAAACCCTCCAGTATCAAGACATAAAAGACTATTCAGTTCGTACACGCTGATGTGCCCACAGTACTGAGAGGATTAAGCAGGTTCCATCATTATACCATGTACTGTGCGTCAATGTTAACGTTAACTCCTTCAATCTCGCAGGTGGCGCTGAAGGTGATTGACAAGCGGAAGATCAGCAAGCCGTACGTGAAGAGGAACCTGTGTAGGGAGGCTAGGATCATGTCTCAGCTGAGACATCCCAACATCGTGCGGCTCTACGAAACCATCACAGTAAGCTCTCGAGTTACATTCAGCTTGCAGGCATTTGACTTGCATTACAATGTCATATTGATCCAACGTCCCTTTACATAATTATGCAATTAAACATGATGTTTGAGCCCTGTTGCATAAAAGCTAATATTGATGGTAACTTTGCTACCAATGTCAACTTCTAGGGATACCTTGAATTTGATTGGCTATTGAGCGATGTTTACCATGGAAGTTACCATTGATGTCAGAGTTACCATTAGTGGTAAGTTTTATGCAACGGGGCCCTGGTGTTGGGGAGAATGGTGAATGGTGGGGGAGGTGGGGGTATTTCGAAAATGAACTTGAGACAATTGTTAATGTATCTCAGATAGTTGGGGGAAAGTGATATTTTGGTATCTTTTGGGTTACGTAGAGTACGGAGGTCTGGTAAGAGCAAAAGGAGGAAGGATGGCGTATTTTGGATTACCGCACGCACATTGTGTGCCAAGTGAAAAGGTGGGAGTGAGGAAGAGAGAGTGAGAGTGAATGAGAGAGAGAGAGAGAGAGAGAGAGAGAGAGAGAGAGAGAGAGAGAGGGGGGGGGGTTAACACCATTACAACCAACAATCTACTTGAAATCAAAATGTACGTGGTGTCCTATCACATGTACACCTCCTCACAATTTACTGGAGCGTAATTTATACGATTTGTTTCTGTTACGAAACGGAACTTCCTTGTTTCAACGAGGATTCATAGACGCAAACGCGTCTGCACAAAGATTACACATAAACATGATTAATGTCTTGTAATTTAGTCAACATTTCCTTTTCTGTAATATCGATAGGCTTTTATCATCGTAAAGGAGAAGTAGAGTACAATTGGCAAAATGATTGGGAAGTAAAATTTCAGGCTTTAAACCTCTCAAAAAAGGTGTAAACCTCTTCATGATGTAAGTCGCAGAGTGACATGAGACGAGAGTGGTTGATGTCATTAGTTTTAATTGATATTCCGTTAGACTTTGATTGATTGCGAGGTTGGAAATAAGATGCTCGAGTTGCACTGATTGATCGTATCGCCCAGGGATAGAGTGGGGTTCCGCTTGCATGCTTGTTTGATTAATACATGATTAATCGATTGCATATTGGTAGATTTATATCTAGGTTACCTTATCGATTGATTGTAAGAGCAAATACGGTTGAGGGTAAAGCTGGTCAACGGCAACGTATCGTGAATTATTAAGAAATGAAATGGTTCTCCCTTTAGTGTGCAGTACATATTTTACTTCTTTATTCTTTTTGTTTCTCTTCCTGTTCACCCGTCACCCCTTTCCTCATTTTTTCACACTTTCTCCTCGCTTTCCCTATCTTCATTTCTGTATCTGTGTCTGTCCCTCTCTGTCTTTGAATGTGTGTCTTTATGTCGGTATTCATGTCTGTCTGTCTGTCCTCTTTCTCCCTCTTCCTCCACCCATCCCCCTCTCTCTCTCTCTCTCTCTCTCTCTCTCTCTCTCTCTCTCTCTCTCTCTCTCTCTCTCTCATTCTCTCTCTCTCTTTCTTTCCCCCTTCTCTCATTCTCCCTCTCTCCGTCCCTCCCCATCTCCATCTACAGTCTTCCTCCCTCTACTGTTTGGTGCTGGACTACGTACCTGGCGGTGATCTACTCAGCTTCGTGCGAGGTCAGAAGGGAGGGAGGCTGAGAGAAGGAACAGCCAGGCGGTTTGTGCGGCAGCTTGTCTCTGCGTTGCATCACATGCACGAACACGGGATCGTCCACAGGTGAGAGTGTGAGGATGCGACGAGAAACGTGATGATGATAGTTTGGGTAATGAATGACGGGGATGATGACGACGATGACGACGACGACGACGACGACGACGATGATGACGACGATGATGACGATGATAACATTGATGATGGTGACGATGATGATGATGACGATTGTGATCATAGTCATGGAGATGATCATGGTGCTAATGCGATGAAGGCAATCCTTATAATAACGATGACCATTACCATGAGGTAAAAGACACACCTAATACAAGTATTCACTTCATGCATCCCCATGGCCGTTCGTTTATATGACAACCCTGTGAACATTATGCAACTCCTCTCCCCATCGGGTTGAATAACTCGTGGTCGTAACACGATCCATCTCCATTACTGTCCTAACTCTTTCATGTTTACAAGCTATCTCGTCCAATGTACTTTATTGATTCAGGGGGCAAAAAATTGGCAATTTCTTCTTGTTCTTCAGCATCTCCCTGCCTTATCCTCCTTTCCTCCTTTCCCTTTCCTCGTCTTCATCTAATTTTCCATTTCATCCCCCTCTTCCTCCTCGGTCTCCTTCTCCTCCTCCTCCTCCTCCTCCTCCTCCTCCTCCTCCTCCTCCTCCCTCCTCCTCCTCCTCCTCCTCCTCCTCCTCCTCTTTCTCCTCCTCCTCCTCCTCCTCCTCCCATCTCCTCCTCCTCCTCCTCCTCCTCCTCTTCCTCCCCTCCTCCTCCTCCTCCTCCTCCTCCTCCTCTTCCTCCCGTCCTCCTCCTCCTCCTCCTCCTCCTCCTCCCATCTCCTCCTCCCCCTCCTCCTCCTCCTCCTCCTCCTCCTCCTCCTCCTCCTCCTCCTCCTCCTCCTCCTCTTCCTCCTCCTCCTCCTCCTCCTCCTCCTCCTCCTCCTCCTCCTGCTCCTCCTCCCCTCCACCTCTGCCGCTCCCTTTCTCCTCCTCCGCCTCTCCCTCCGTTTGGTTTTATGTTGACTGATTGGTTTGTTATTGCCTTTTCCTGGTCAATATTGCATGCTTGAGTTCAAGTCTTTCTAGATCCGTAGAGATGCCAAATGCGGGCTGTTGTGTAATCTTTTTCCATTAGCGTGACCCAAATCAGCTTCATAAATCATGTTTTGATTGCGTGGCGACTTCCTAGATCTTCGGAAGCTTATATGTATGTCCGTTGTCTTTGAAGGGCTTTCATTTATTTGTGAGTACATGGGGTGAGGGAGGGGGGGGGGGGGGGGGGCCTGGCTTGGCATCGGTCAAGTACGTCCGGTCACCTTATAATCTCTGTGGTGCGCCCTCTGCTGGTTAATTTTGAATTATGTAAACTTGAGAACTAATCATTCTAGGAATTTGAGTTTCCATCATCACAATATTTGGATTCAAAGAATGTTTGGATTGTTGTTTTCTTTCTAAGCCTACGATGCTTATCAATGGCATATCTACATTCCATCCGCGTCTTATCATGTTCTTGAGAAACAGCTTTTTATTCTTCAAAAGGCATTTATTGAAACAGGATACATCTTCGACATCTAAATATTGTTGGCAATGGTTTCTTAACATTGGATGTAAAGAAAGGGTGTACATTTGACCATCTTCATCGCATTCCTTCCACCATGCACCAGCACTTACGTGAATCAGTGTCATATTTTTTTATTTTACCGAGAAGTTATTTTTGACAAAATCGTAATTGATTTGGATACATTATCAAGTAACAAATCAAATATCCACGTTCCTATATATCATTTTTTCAGCCTCAGTAATCGTACCAGCACAATGGTTATATACATCGTGCATATACGAGGTACAAGTTGAAAAAACCCCACAAATGCGATTGACATATGAACATATCATCATATAATTCAGGTAATTATAGCATTGAATGCCAATTGGTTGAATGTAGTCACGTGTCAACAAGACAGATTTACTAGTCCCCAACCCCTCCCGTATCCGCCTCGTGCTGACATGTTGTTTAATTTGTTTTCGCCTTCATATGAATGAAACCCTTGAAAAAAAAATGAAAAATGCAGAAAAAATAAGCAACATTCGCAAAAAGTTTAATACATGTCATGACGTAGTTCTTGCAATGTCCTTGATATTTCTCATCGTGTTGTTTGGGAATGATCAGGGATGAAGGAAGCGAGTATCCTTGGTATAATGAGGGGAAATGTGATATTTAGTCCCACAGGCGTGGTACCTGTACGATCTATGGCCTCTTTCCAAGCACGATTCCTCCCATGTCAGCTGTTTATCAAGAGCAATGAAGCCGGAGTAGTTATTACCATAATATTACGCAATAGAAGACGCCCTGACGGCTTCGGTACGGTGCGTTCGTATGGAAGCGCCGCCGCCTGGCCACGAGTGATTTGCCGCTGCGGCAAAGTAAGAAATAGGCTCCCTGTAAGAATTTGTAAAAGGCAGGGCGGACAACTACCACCCATGAGGGAATAAAAAAAAATGTGGACGGCCAAATAGAAATCGTGCCGGCAAACCGCTCCCGTGTGAGCGGAACCCCAGTACGTTCACATGGAAGCTGTTTTGCCGCTGCCCGCTCGCCGCATGCAGTTGGATGCTACTGTTTTCCCGTCGCGGCAAAGCACACTTATCGCTTAACAAAGTGTTAACGTTAGACAATCCGCCAATTCGGGTAATGGGAAAACTCGCGTGAACGGACGAATAGGAGGATTATAACGCCAGGCGAAAGCGACAACCTGAATACGTGAACATGGAACTGGGAGCTGTATAAACGCGAATTCGAAAAGTGGCAGTCATTTTCGTGGAAAAGCCCTGGAAACACTGGTTACACATAGTTTTTCAGTATTTTTGGCTGTGAATTACCAGTACACTCATTGGTATGTATGGTGTTCCCCATGTCTCCAGGCAGAGTTTCTGTTCTAGTAGACTGAAATAACCAGCGCGTCGAGACCGTTTGTGATGGTTTGGACATGAAACAGCTAACTCTGCGTCACCATCGATGCGATTTTCCACCATGTCCTAAAATTTCGTATGATATCTGGGGGGTGTTTCACCAAGCCGTTACGAACGACTTTACGAACGACTGGTGATCCCTTCTTGTGCTAAATGCGATACAACACTTTATTCATTGAGAATCTGATTTAGCACAAGAAGGGGTCACCAGTCGTTCGTAGAGTCATTCGTAACTTACGAACAGCTTAGTGAAACACCCTGCTGGGACCCTTTACATCAAGCTTACCATTGATGGCAACTATGCCATCAATTGCAACTACCATAGTAACGCCGCTCGTCAGCTAATCAAAATCAAGGTTCACATTAACGTTGCTATTGGTAGCAAAGTTACCATCATAGGTAAGTTTTATGCCACAGGGCCCTGGGTGGTGTTTCACCAAGCTGTTCGTAAGTTACGAACGACTTTACGAACGACTGGTGATCCCCTCTTGTGCTAAGTCAGATTCTCAGTGAACAAAGTGTGGTATTGCATTTAGCACAAGAAGGGATCACCAGTCGTTCGTAAAGTCGTTCGTAGCTTACGAACAGCTTGGTGAAACACCCCCCTGGACGTTTTTCAAACATTACCAAACATACATAGAATGTTAAACACAAGTATTCGGTTGTATAACTATCAGGGAGCTTGCATAAAACTTACCATTCAAGGTCATCATTGGTAACTACTCTGGTAACACCGCTCGACAGCAAATCAAATTCAAGTTTCCATAGAAGTTGCCAGTGATGGCAAAGTGTTACCATCAATGGTAAGTTTTATGCAACGGGGCCCTAGAAGGTGACAAGTGTAACGTATTCCGAGAGTGCTTCTTCATACCAATGATACGGGAGTCGGTTCAAACAAGGATGTGTCTTTAAACATACTTGGTTCAAACGGGTCTAAACAAATGGAGGTAATGACAATTGACCGCTTTCGTTTGCATGCACGTCTTTCAAACAATATGTACCAATGGTGACCCCAAAGCTTGTCCGAAGTTTGTCCAAGTAGCAAGAACCGTTAGATTCAGAGTGCGTTCCACCCATTGAATTACGAAATGCAGGTGAATATAATAACACGTTACTACGCAGTTAATGGAAGTTGTGAATACATAACGAAAACGATTTATTGATGACCCCGCATCTCCTTGAGCTTTTCGGTGCACAAAAAAACGATGCTTACCGTTCACATGGTTCAGGTACAAAATTAATCATCAGTGATCATTGATGATAATTATGAAAAGGGTATCGTTTTATCCGTGTCCTTAGCGGCAATCAACCACTCATAAATGCCCCCATGTGATCCCGATCCTGTCCCCAATACATATCAATCTACCTGGAATACCAGCTGTGGCTGTTTCAGGTTATTTCAGGTTGACATTATAATTCAGTCTATTTTCTATTCATTTAAAAAAAATAGAAATTACCCGTCGATCAATTGTGAGTGACGTATGTCAGGTACTGCGTCTCTCTCTCTCTCTTTCTCCCTCGTTACTCATCGCGACGATGATACATCTGCGATCTTAGCGGGCTTACGACGTTACCGTGGCAACGAGATGAAGCTAGTCTAAAATCTGACCTTTTTTTTCCCATTATTCCGTAATACATGTAATCATTTATGAGGCCGCTTTTGTAGGATTTCTATGCCGAATGCCATGAATTCTGTGCACTGCAAGTATGCGCCTTCGTGAAATTGAGTAACATAGGATTGATATTTGAATTGTTCATTCTTTGGAAACTGTTGAATGGTGCGACGTACTTGTAATTGAAGTATACGAAGCTAGCGGAAAGATGTATGCATGAAATGTATATAATTACATTGGGTAAACCCGTCTTTCAGAAAACAACTAGCCACTCAGGTTATACCGCATAATAGTCAAGTTGTCCATTGATGCACTGCGCAGCCACATGCGCAGCGGACATGACTGCGGATGTCGCTGTGCGTTGCATGATGGGACGACTTTTCTCTATAAGCAGTATCGAGAATTAGACCCGTACATTATGTAGGGCATTGTCTGCAGACTAGGCGACGATTATGGGGGCTGAACTCTGAGAGGAGATGTCACCATGTCAAGAAGTATATTCTCCCAGATTCTCAAAGGGTCGCAATGTGTTTGACCTCTCTATAGTTCAGATGTCATGTCTAAATACCGCGTGTTCCCCGTCATGACAGACACGAGGACTCATTTCGTCAGCCTATCAGAGAGAGTGACAACTCTTTATACAGCACTGAAAGATCATGCCCGAACCCCTGTATGATGTTTATGATATCCGTAAGAATGTTGGTAGTGTGAAATATGATAAAAAATTTGAAGGGGTATTCGAATCCTAAAATAAATTATTTCAAGCAGAAGTAGATAATCTGAAAAGCAGAGCAATCAAAGTTTGAGGACAATGTGACAATTAAAGATATTAATAAAAAGTACAAGAAGTTACATTTTGTAAAGGCAAGTTGGCAATTCGGCCTGTGATGCCACCGATGCATTTATGTATTTTACTTTGATTAAATCAGTTATGGAAGTAGGACGAGGCTGTGATATCATTTGTGAGCAAAGCTCTTTATTCGTTCCGTGGAGAAATCATTATGTATTATATTTTATTTCGAAAGAGTTTTTAGTAAAGGAAAGTACCAATGCAGGTCCCCGACATTTCCCTCGGTGCCCTCAGTATTCACCCAGTTTGATTTCGTCAAGGAAATGGGGTCAGTCGACTATTTTTTTTTCAATTAATGGGTTAGGTTAAGGTTTAGGGTTATGGTTAGGTCTCAATGTTGGGTCCAGGTATGAATGCGGAAAAATGTCATAGCTTTATACTAGTGATGTGAAAGGGGGTTCCTGATTATGTCGAAGAGCGTCTGGAATGAGACTATGCTATAGTAGTAAGCGCTTCATTCAACGCTGTCAATCTCTTCCCTTACGTCCTACTTTGCTGTCACAGACCAGAAAGCAAAGTAGATTTATTAATAAGTCAACCCCGAGCGTAATTGTGAGCTTGGCTTCCAGGCTATTGGACTTTTCTAGTCCAAACTCTAAAATGAATAGGTCTGGCTGCAATAGACTAATACATCTCTCGTTCTTCCTCTGGACGCACTGAGTGCCATTGCTAAGACTGCGAGAAGTTGACAATTAGTCTTCTCAATATTAGCCCCAGTCGTTTGACAGTCGTTTGGATAAGTAAAATAATCATCAGCCTGGACACCAGGCTATGCTCGCTTCAAAATACAATCCCATTTAGCCTTGCTTTCAGGCTATTGGACATTCCTAATCCAAACTAATAAATAGAATTGTGAGGAACTAAGGCTAGTTATAGTTTTTTTTTTCTTTTTCTCAGTCCGTCCCACACATTTGGAGGAGCCGAAGACAACCCCCTGGGGATGATTAGTCTACTCCAGTCAGACCCTTCTATTGAAGAGTTTAGATTAGACATGCCCAACAGCCTGAGTACCAGGCTAGTTCTCTCTTCTCTCTCATCGGTTGGTAATCTGACAGCATCTCGTGGTCAGGCTCCTGCTCATTCCAGTGGTGACCAACGCGGACCAACCAAACTGCAATCGACTGGTTGTCATGGTGACGAGCTAGCTTCTAGGCACAACCCCTCCTGCAAATCTGTGTATGCGTAATGAGAAAGGAGACTTATGTCCGTGGGTATGGCTGTGTATTGAATCACTTAATCATGTCAAATGTTGAACTATAGAAAGTCATGTTTCATAGTTTGTTTACAACCTGGTCAAACACCAACAATTACGTTGCGTTTTACTCTACAGTTTTGACTTAACCAAAGCACATGTTGTAAGACAATGTGCCTGCAGACTAGTAACAGTAAAAGAAGGTTTCGTCTTCTATATAGTCGCAATTGATCGCAACATGCAACTGATATCAATCGATACTATGTACATTGGATAAAGGGATCGAATTTGCGATCGATTCAGATCAATCGCAACGCTTTACAAAACGGGCCCAGGCTTGATCAAACCAGGGACCTCTCACGTCCCTGATTAAACATGATGAAAAGGACCCATGACATGATTTGTGAGGTGAACAAATTTGTCACGAGAAATAACATAACATCGATTGTTTGGTGAAATGGGCAAAACGATCAACACATGATCATCATGATTCAAGAAATCATTATGTTGTTTGTGGGCACTTGTTTCTACTTAGGCGGGTTATGAATGTCAGTATGATAAATGCGAGTGGTTTCTTGAGTCTGTTCTGTGTAGTTCGATAGCACTCACATGTCACGCCAATACCACACGGTATGTTCACTAGTCTGCAAGCGCAGACTCTATATTGCACATCCACTGAATCAAAGGGTTCTTGCTATCATATTGTGTAGGTTGTGGAGTGCATTCGCACAACTGAATGTCTTTAAACATAAAGTCTGATAACCAAGCCTAAGCCCTCTTCCTTTCCTCTCGTGTACGAGATGAGAGCAGACCAGGGTTTAGTCTGTCTTGCCAGACTCAGCTGCGCACATATACAGGCTAGATTCGTGCCTGCATGAACACTGTATGCAAAAGTGCATTGCAGTCGACTAGATTCTGTATGTGTGGTCTTTTTCAGACAAATATATTTGCTCGAAAACCACAAGTCCATAATAACGTCTGCCTTCTATCACTGAATGTGGTAGACAGTAAATGGTTTGGTGAGATATAGTGATTGTTTGGAGGAGGGTGGGGGATGTAGCTTATCATGTTCCAAGAAAACATGTATTCCTATAGATTGTTTCGATGTCTTCTGCAGCGTCTTGGAGGAGCACGGAAGGGAGAACTGTCTGATAGCTGGCTTTCAGCATGCTATGAATTCTTAACGCAAATTGAATAATATAGGAAGTCCCGTTCCTCAGTCAGGCTTGGGCGAGACGGTGAAGGGATCGTAAATGCTTAGTCTATTGCAGTCAGACCAGTTTATTCAATAGTTTAGATTAGGAGGGTCGTGAGTAGAAGAGAGAAGGAGAGAGAGACAAAAAGCGAGACAAACAATGATTAAGAGAGAGAGAGAGAGGGGGGGGGCAGAGAGAGACAGAGAGACGGAGAGAGACAGAGACAGAGACAGAGACAGAGACAGACAGAAAGACGGAGAGAGACGGAGAGAGACAGAGACAGACGGAGAGAGGGAGGGAGAGAGTGAGCGTAACGATTCTAATATCCAATACTAAATACAAATTGACCAGCAACTTGAAGATGGCGCTATGCCGCTCAATATCACACTACGAAATGTTGATTTCTCCATCCTTTATCAGTCTTCTTGCACTCAGTCATCTTCCACTTTCTCCTTCTTCTCCTTCTCCTTATTCTTCTCCTTCTCCTTCTCCTTTTTCTTCTCTTCTTCTTCTTCTTCTTGATACATTGATACATTTCAAAAGCCGATAATGATACTTGTTGAAAACTCCATGAATATACTTGGTCATATATCTATTACAATATGAGATGCTGTGATATATCAACAGAATGATAGTATGCGCCATTTCATTCATGCTTTTGATAACCACTTCAATCTGTGCATCTTCAACAGAAGCTGAAGGCGCCGTCATCACTAACCAACACGCACCCTAGCTTGCAGCCCCCCCCCCCCCCCCGGCCCATCGCCGATCATCATGTCCATTTCCTTCTCGCCTTCTCCGACACATCATGTTCCTCATTTGTCTCCCATACGGCACACTTACTGCCAAAATAATATTTTATTGAAGACCGCGCGGAGACAAGATATCTATCCAGCCGGAGCCTCTCGCCCTGGGACGCCGTGACTCCGGCGGGCCAGACGACCTATCGTCCGCTCAATACCCCGTGACTGACGAAAAAAAGCCTTGCGGTGAGAAACTCCCGCCGTCTGCAACTGGTTTCGAATTTCACCTGAGCGCCTTTCATTAGCGAGTCTGTTCGATATCACGGGGGAGAATGTCTTCAAGATGATTGTGAAGAGGGATCCTTGAATCTTGGAAGAAACCATCTTCTGTTTTAGCACGGAAATTAAACGTGGAGGCGCTCCTTATTCTCTCCCACTCTCTCTCCGTTTGTCCCCCTCTTTCTTTCTTCCTTGATCCCCCTAAATCGTCATATCCAACCATCTCTCTCTCTCTCTCTCTCTCTCTCGCTCTCTTTCTCTCTCTACATATATATATATATATATATATATATATATATATCCCTCTCTCTCTCTCCTCCCCTCTCTCTCTCCCCATCCCTCACACCCTCCCCCCCCCCCCCCCACACACCTCTCTCTCTCTTTCCTTCTCTGTGTCTTCTCCCAATTTATGCCCCTTTCTTCTATCCCTCTGTCTCCTCATTCTTTGATCTTCTTCTTCTTCTTCTTCTTCTTCTTCTTCTTCTTCTTCTTCTTTTTCTTCTTCTTCTTCTTCTTCTTCTTCTTCTTCTTCTTCTTCTTCTTCTTTTTCTTCTTTTTCTTCTTTTTCTTCTTCTTCTTCATCAACATCATCTTCTCCTCCTTTTAATCCTCCTCATTCTCCTTACCCTGTTCATCCTCCCCCATCCTCATTCATCCTCTTCATCTCCCTTTCTATCCGCCTTTCATCTCTCCTGAATGTTCATTTTGCTCTCTTTATCTATAAGTTATCCTTTAGTTTTGTTAATTAATGGGTTGTGAACAGGAAATGTAATGTTATTCTTGATACGATGTAGCCGACTGCTGAACTACATGCAGTCCTCTGTCTTGCCTGAAAGCGCGTGAGGCAAATCAGAACTAAAGCAGAGCGTGTCATGTTTGGCATGATTGGTTCGTTAGCCGGGGGCTACCGATATCTGAGCATGGTGATCGATAACGCCATCCAGCTCTGGCGCGGGATGGATATCATCGACCTGGAATGGCGAGAAATTGGGCTATAACTTCATGTTACAGAATGCGGATTAATAGGGTTCGGCGGAGTCGAGAAGTTAGACGCCACTTTCTCGTCCGCGGCGTCAGCCTGGTGAAGAATCTGGTCACTCTTTGTTTTTCGTCGTTTTCCTCTCTTTTTTTTTTGTATCTACGTGTCCCTTCAATATCATTGGCGAGGAATCCAGTTCTGCGCCACGCAATTTGAAACTTGAGCATGTAAGGTAAAAATCATTCGCAAGAGTGTCAGGTAAATGTAGAATTCAAACGGCTCTGAAGAAGAGTACCGCCGCGCGCACGAAAGTTCTTCAATCAAAAACTACGCTTTTGCCGTGTGTGTCTGGGATTTGTGCCTCTATGGCGCCAGCGTATCGTAACCATGGTAACAGTGAGGTATAAATGAAATCATCCCCTCTTACACTGAGGTGTTTCTGCACTTAACACACACCATTCCCATTGGTCATTATGAAATCTGGCAGAGGGCTACATCAACAGGTACCATTTCTCTGAAGAGAGAGAGAGAGAGAGAGAGAGAGAGAGAGTACAACCGATGAGAGAAATAACGAAGAGAAAGCGAGGAAGAAGGGGGAAATATAACATGTAAGGATCCGTTTCGGTAACCATGACAACATAAACCTAAATAAATTTATACAGCTTTGGAAGATGAAGATGAGTTGTGTGGACGGAAGATAAGGAACATACGAAAAACATGTGATGTAAAATACATAAGGGCCCCGTTGCAACTCTGCCATTAACGGTCACTACCAAGGTCGCTCGACAGCCAGATTTATCAGGTTTACATAGAAGTTGCTATTGGTAGTAAAATGTACCATCACTGATAAGTTTTATGCAACAGGACCAAGAAGGTGACTCCATTGTTGAGGGCTCATTTCTCATGATCAACATGATAACAAAAAATGCAGAAAAAAACACCTGATAGTGCATATGAGATGGGGATTACAGTGATCAAAGACAGGGTGTCCCATTTTCAAAAGTCATGAAACTCGGCAGGACTAACTGCTCAGTATGCCCTAACAATAACATACATGAAATTTCTCACTCATAGCTGAACGAAGAGATCCCATGTCTCTAGGCTATATGTTTCGGACGACCCGCCCAAAACCTCCTCAATATATACTGATCGCTTTAATTTCGCTTAAAGTCAGTTCCCAGTTCTAGTATGGGAAGGAAGTTCTAATACAGTATCTTCTTCCATTTTTTGCTTAACCTGCAAAAGGGATACCCTCTCATTAAGCTAATTATTCAAGTGTTTGGTCACGTGTGACCACCCAGTGTAGCATTTCAGAGACAGATTGACAGACACAGACTGATTATGGACATCATGTACAACAGACAGACATGTTGGTAGACACACAGGCAGACTGACAGGCAGACAGACAGACAGACAGACAGACAGACAGACAGACAGACAGACAGACAGACTGACAGACAGACAGACAGACACACTGGCAGACCGGCCGACTGGCTGACTGACTGACCACGATCATGACGATACGAGGATAAACTTGAGAATCATCTCGCCTGCCTGGCTGACTCCACGTCGGCGAGAGAGAGAGAGAGAGAAAGAAATAGAGACAGATACAGAATAATTTAGGGAGATATAATTATACAGAGAGAGAGAGAGAGAGTGTGTGTGTGTGTGTGTGTATGTTTTTTGTGTATGTGTGTACGTGTGTGTGTGTGTGTATGTGGGTGTATTTGTATGTGTGCGCGCGTAAGTGTGTGTCTGTCTGTCTGTGTCTGTGTGTGTGTGTATGTGTGTGTGTGTGTGTGTGTGTGTGCGAGTGAGTGAGAGGGGGTAAGAGAGAAAGATAGGGAGAGAGAGAGAGAGAGAGAGAGAGAGAGAGAGAGAGAGGGAGGGGGGAACGAGATGGAAAGTGGCATATAGAGACAGACAGAGAGAGGTAAAAAAAAAAGAGTGAAGAAGAGATACATGCAGAGAGAGAGAGAGAGAGAGAGAGAGAGAGAGAGAAACGGAGAGAGTGAGAGAGAGACTAAAATGATTCCCTCTCGATAACAATGAGTCATCCACGTATCCCGTCACACCGGGCGCTGACGTCGTTCGCCATTTGGCGCGCAAAAGTGACGACAAATTCCAAAGTGCGAAGAAGGCTAAAAAGAAACGTGTCGTCTGCTGCAGCCTTGCGGAAAGCAGATAGCGCCATGTGATTGAAGTATCGACCTATCTCGTAACCGTCTTATTAGCGTGATTTGTGATGTGTTAATATGGAGGGGGGCGGTTGGTTGGAGGAGAGAGAGAGGGAGAGGGAGAGAGCGCCGTTTTGAGAGGAGACGAAAGATTGATTGGCTGAAGGTGTGATGGGCGAGATGTGGCGGTGATTAGTAGAGGACTCTCTACGGTAATTTGTGAATTTTCTCCTCGAAGTGATAGTAAATGAATATTGTCTTATTGAAATAAGGAGCGAGGAAGAATGAGTGGAAATGGAATGGGAGACTACTGGGAGACAGAAAGCTAGGGCAGATGGAGACATGGAGAGAGGGAGAGGATGTCATTTATCATTTCATGACCGTGAAGACATGCAATACAATCTCAAGTTCAGATAACAAATGCCTCCACTTTACCAGAAAAAAAAAGGCGAAAAGTTCGGTGGGGAAAGTTCAGAACAGGAAAATGAGTTATGCCAGCACAGATGTGACATCTGGTATGTTGAATGAAAGTAATGTGTTGCAGCTAACACAAGATGAAATACGGGCGTATAATACCGAATTATATTATAAATGAAAACATATTGTACTCATTCCATTTATTAGTTTTTCATAGAGGGAAACGTTAAACGATTTTTTTAAAGGGTCCAATCCAAAACCGCAGGGGGAAATCACTTCAGGTTTATTACTGAACTACATCGAAATGTCACGAACAACTTTTAATATCATCAAGTTTTTTTGACAGTCCGGTGGTGTCCATTCAAGTAAGCATGTAGTCTACATGCGCAGGCGATATTGAGTAGCCGTCGCAAAATATGCGACTGGAAGAAAGACCACAGTCTGACTTGCCCATATCCGAATGACGGGAATCATGTCGAAACATTTTCTATTATACGACCTAGTTTCTCCATTTCAGGCCCAGTTATTAAGGCTGTGGGTGTATGTCTTCCATAGTAAACATGGTGAGTCCTCTGCATATGAGACGATGTTGCCACGATTTTGCGATCGAAAGGGCCCACGACTGGTCATATGACGTCACCTTCTTATGCAAATACAATGACCGGGTCTTGCGTTCCAGCCAGTCGCAGAGTCGTACGACTGATCGGATCGTGTCGTGTGCGGCGGCCTTGCTTTAGTCGAAGATGCAAAGGAAGATGCAAGGATGTCTGATGGCAGACTAGTCGGCCTCTAGACACTCGGGGTGGGATGATTGGGATGCATGAGGTCCCAGGAGGCGGCTCGGTCGCGTGGCAAACACGCTGCCATGCACCATCATTCCACCTGTTCCTGATCACCAAATTCACTTACTTTTGGAATGGTTATTAAAGAAGTGTTCCTCTATCGGAATTCTCTGTTGCTCCCTACTGTTTTCCGCTCCGTTTTGGCATCGCCCTTTCTTGGTCCTCCTTCATTTTCTCCTCCTTTTGCTTTTCTTTTCTTGTTCTTTTCTTCATGTTGAATTTCATTCTTATTCTCCTTTTAGTCTTCTCCTACTTCTCTTCTTTGTCAACCTGCCTCTTCTTCTTCACATCGATTGTTGTCTTCCTCCTCACCTTTTATTTCGAATGTAGCTTCGTTCATCGTTTTCTCCTCTTTACATTTACATTGTTCGTTCGTAGTCATGGTCTTCTACAAAACAAGTATCGAGTTCCCCTTCACCTTCATCTCACCAAACCCCCACCACACCCCGCTTTCATCCTCCTTTATTCTTTTTAACCCCCATATTAACATGAAAGTGCTAGTCCCATGTTAATTGCATTACAGATTATGCACATGGGACCGACGGGATTAACCTGCTCCTCTTGCTTTGATTTTCCCTGCCTACTCCCACTCTTGATTTTATTACATCACCATCCCTTCCTCGAGTTTGCGGGCACCGTATACCAAGCCTTATCTGCCACCAGCCGGGCTAGGGAGTCTTCTTATCACCTACTCGGACGGTATTTCGCGTGACTTCAGAAGACAACTGTCGCGTGCCGATGTCAAAGGTCAATTTAACCTCGTCCTTTCTTGACACGAATTCGATATTCCGGAAATTTGTGCAAAATAAGCAAAAGTGAAATTTAAGACATGGCACATGCGGCTGTGACATTTGGCCGTGCCATCGTAGGCTGGTATATAGATTGTTTAAAGAAAGATATAAGTGGATTTGAATGTCATTTCCTTCTCAAGAAACTCTGAAGGAAATGCGATCTATGGAGGAGTAAGAAACTTAGATTAACAACCCTGTGTGATGCTAGATTGGGCTGAATCCAAGTTTCTGAAGAAAAATAGGAATCAATTGGCAAACGGATAGAAGCTTATAATTGCAATCATCTGCCTCTTTAAACCATGATTGTTTTGGTGAAGAATTCTTAGAATCCGACATTTTTCCCTCTAATGAACATAACAACATATTGTTATTTGGTGGCTGGGATCATGCGTATGTAACCAACCCTACCATCATCATTTGCACTAACCCCATCAACCACCACCACCACCACTACCGCTGCGTCATCACTATGGCCTCCACCATCATCACCGCTATCTCCTCCACCAATACCACCACCGTTCCCTCCCCCAGTTACCACTACCATAACGACCACTACCACCACTACCACTACCACCACTACCACTACCACCACCACCACTACCACCACCACCACCACCACCACCACCACTACCACCACCACTACCACCACCACCACTACTACTACTACTACTACTACTACTACTACTACTACTACTACTACTACTACTACTACTACTACTACTGCTACTACTACTATTACTACTACTACTACTACTACTACTACTACTACTACTACTACTACTACTACTACTACTACTACTACTACTACTACTACCCTCAATACGCTTCACATGGAAAGGACTTAGATTTACTTTTTACATTTACTTGTTTATCTACATACCATGTACATCACATAATACAATTTAACTTAACATAGATCAAATTACATCTTAGATTACAAAAATAAGTGACTAATTAATATTTGCATCTTAAATTACAAAAATAACTAAATAACATAAAGAAAATAAGAGATGAAAAGATACAGCTGCAAGCTTAATAAAATTCATACTCACGCATACATGTATGCCTCTTTAAATAGGTAGGTTTTAAGTCGTTCTGTAAAGATATTGAGGTTACATTGGGAGCGAATTTCATAAGGTAGCAACTTCCACCACCACCACCACTACTACCACCACCACCACCACCACCACTAACTCTTAACTCAATCGTTCTACCACGACTACCGTCACCGCCACCATTCACACCACCATAACTACTACCACAACCACCATTACCACCACTACCCTCACAACCATTACAAACTTCCACCACCATCATCTCCCCTAGTAGTGCTACTACCATTACCACTCCAACTTCCACCACCAACAATAAAAACAAGAAAAAGTCACCATCACGTTATCCACCACCACCATCTCCATCATCGCTGCACCGTCATCAATCGCCTTCAACACCACCAGCTTCTATACAAACACCTTCGCCACCTTTGCCACCTTCGCCACCGCCTCTACCACAGCTGCTACCCCTCTTCCACCATCTCCACCACCGCCACTTCCACCACCATCATCACCCCCCCCCCTTAACCACCACCACCATCATCTCCACCACCACTACCTTCAACTTCCACAAACCGAGCCACTACAACCACAACCACCAGCACCATTACCTCCACTCCGACTGCATTACCAGGGGGATGTTTCACCAAGCTGCTCTTCAGCTAAAAACGACTTTATCACGACTGGCGACCCCTTCTTGTGCTAAATTAGATACCCCGATTTGTTCCTGTTATATTATCGTGGAAGTTAATTTTTAACAATCCTAATCAAAATTTTCACAATACTTTGTATTCAGAGGCTTATTAATAACAAGCAATTTACAAAGATCAGATTTGAACTGATGGGAATCAAAATCATTGAGAATGTGTCAGAAGGTGTCAGCAGTCGTTCTTAAAGTCGTTCTTAGTTTAAAAATAGCTTGGTGATCCGCCTCCAGAACATGTATCACAAATCATACTCCCACTACCACTACCATCACCAACAACAACACTACCGACTACCACTACAGTTGTTGAAAAAAAAAGGGGGGGGGGGGGGCTTTGTTCTGACCTATCAAATCCCCTCTCTCGGGTCACTACCACATCCCTGCTCAGGTCGAATCACGATCTTAGACGTGTATTAATCAAACCATCATAACACCTTCGTCTAATCCACTTCCGTGTTGACAACACATAACACGTGCGTTGACCTCGAGTCTACCTGAACAGACGTGAATAAGATAACACAGTAATAACACAGTAATAATGAACAATTATTTTGATTCTAGTCGAATCTTGATAGAACGTTCAATGAATAAGTAAAAAAAAAATGAATAACATCGTATATTGTTTTGATTATTTTCCTCATTTTGCTTACTGGCAAAGGCATCCTAAGTTCAAGAAATTAGAATATATGCATACCGTTTACAAATATGCACCGTTTCTCTATTCCATTGGCGACCCCAAACGTGCAAACAAATGAAAATTAAGGTATTTGCTTTGTTGTTGCTAATTTCGGTCTGAAATCGCAGACTAGCATGACCCGAAAGGTCAATTTGAGGTCGCCGCTTGATTAGATGTGACACGGATATGACGTCATTACGACGTCGTTTCCTGTTCGTCCTGTCAGGAGGGCCAAGCTGCAAGCGGGAGATAACATCAGTCGCCGTTCATCCCGGATATAAATATATACCAGCGAAACATGTTATCATCAGCAAAAAATTAGCATTTTTTCTTGTTATCGACGAGCTATATTGTTTTAAAATTTGGTACAATCGTGTAGACTCTCTTCTTCCTTCATTGCCTGATGATGTCGCCGGGTATGAA
>OZ022586.1:17338833-17378833 GCA_963669155.1 Arbacia lixula | reverse complement strand
GGCCCCGTTCATATAACTCTTACCTTAAACTCTTTATGTACCCAAATATGTGAAATTATTAGCAAGTTTACACAAAATCCCATACACTTCAATAACCTTGTTGATTTAGATCGTGGGATGTGTCTTGAACTAGACAGATCATGTTAATCCTTCGTTCAATTTTTGGGAATATTTTTATGTCACAAAATTCATAACTTGGTCTACATCCTAAGATGAAAAAAAAAAGAAAAGAAAAAAGGGTTACCACACATGACCTTTGCAAGTCGTTGACACGTTATGGAACCCGGTATTATAACCCGGGTTTTCGTGTAAGGTTTCAAGCGATCGCCTCGCCCGGGTGACGGGGGGCTCGCCCCCTACCGATGGGGGTCGCGGAGGGGTCGTGATAGGGGGGCACGGGTGGGGGAGAGCAGACAGTGCACTGACCTACTGAACCAGATCGTGACGCGGGCATCGCCATCTCTAGACTGGCTTCCAGACTGTTTATGCATTTATTTATTCATTCAATTATTCATTTATTCATTCATTCCCTCGTCTTTTACCAGGGTAGCCCCCTTTTACCAGGGTAGCAAAGCACTCTTCTCAATACACAAGAATAGACTGCAGGAATGACGAAGAGGCATTGTAAAGCGGACTTATCATCTTATCCTCAGCCACCTCAACCCATTGAGAGAGAAATACAATAGTACATCGAACAACAAACGTTACATAGACAATCATGACAATTTGATAATTGGATATGTCATTTTCATAATATAACGCTCACATTAACATTTGTTTTACTTC
The DNA here is from genome assembly GCA_963669155.1 of Arbacia lixula. NCBI lineage: Eukaryota > Metazoa > Echinodermata > Echinoidea > Arbacioida > Arbaciidae > Arbacia > Arbacia lixula. Next base: position 17,378,047 of record OZ022586.1, on the reverse strand, counting down.
CTAGTGGATTCGTTGGTGTAATTTAATGAGTAAACGGTGAAATATCATAAATGGAAAAAGATTATTTCCTTATCACATACGGCACAAACACGATCAGTACGGTTGGAGCATTCCTAAACCAAATGATTGGCTGGAGGGATCAGACTGCAGGTTACTAATCATTCTTGCTTTCTTCTTCGGATGAACTGAGGAATGAGAAATACAATGATACATTGTCGTACATCCACACTAGACATGCTCGACTCTATTGTTCAGTTTAGAGTTTGGATTATCATTGTCGACCCGCCTGGAGACCAGGCTACGCCTTTTCTTCATGGGATGGGATGACTGAGGATGAGATGATCAGTTCGTTTTATAATGCCTCCTCGTCACTCCTGCCCTGTATACTTGTTCTTCTTCCTACTTCAAAGTTGTTTTTCCTTCTAATAATTATCTTGAAAGCTTTCTAGTTGTCATCTGGTTCATCTTTCTCATCTTCTCTTCCTATTTCTCTTCGTGTTCCCACTTTTATCCTCACCCTCGCCGCTTCTTCCTTCGCCACCCAATCCTCATTCGTTTACGCCAGTAAATCTGGTCATGAGAAGGGTCGTGTTTTTCCGAACTTCGATTTAATTCAAAAACACGTTTTTGACAAATTGTGCGCCCAAATTCATGTGAATTTATGAACAGTTGTGACAGCAGCAATCAACAATCTACGATTTTGGAGAAAAATGTACGTGCGATACTCAGCATACACAGAGCATTACGAGGATACATAGTGTAGACAAGGTGAGAGGAAAATGAGAGGTTCTGACCCTGCGATATATCGAATCGAACCCGAAACTGGGAAATTTGCATTCCTGACGAGTACGGTTTCGCACGTGACCTCCCTCTGAAGCGTTGCCACGGCAACGGAGAAAAGGGTTTCTTGCCTAGTTGTTTGGTGTAATGTAAGGGTGGAGGAGTGGAGGAGAGGGCGTGGTGCGAAGCGGAAATCAATATGATGAAGAGGAGGATTATCATCGGGTATCCTAGGTCTATATTTATAATCCTGTTTTCTATGCTGGTGGATATTTCTGATCCCAACTGACAAACAGAGTTGTAATTCTTCTCCTGTCTCAGTCCGGGCGTGGGGGCTGGAGAAGAGAGTCCGCAGCAGCCAGACCCTATTATTAAATATTTTGATTTAAAAAAAGTCCAACAGCCTGGAAGCTAGTCTAGCCTGTATGCGGTACTGTGACCCGCTGACTGGTCGTTCGTTCGTTCACTCATGACGTGTGGAAGAAAGTTTTCGAGATATTAGTAATGGGTATAATACAAGATCAAAGACATGCCCCTCTACCAATGTCTACGGCAACTATTGCAACGTATAATGTTCGTTGGCAGCAGCTGCATCATTCATTATACATAATTATGTTGCACAGGTTTGAGTGGGTTGGTACGGTTTGTCTGCAAAGAAAACTTGGAATGGATTAAACACAAGAGGCGCAGCCGAGAGGTTTTCAAACGTGGCAAAGTTACCTTTCTTTGTTGTTTCCATGGTAGCTACGGAGAGCTGACCAAAAATAAATCATTTGTAAAGTTCAAGGTATACACAGCAAGTTTCAGATGTCCCTGGCTTATTTCCAGAAAGAAACTTGTGTCGACAAGCAGGCCTGCTTTGTCCAGTTTTCACACTTCAAAACGACTCCTTCTGTGCCACGCAAGGCGCTGCTGTATGGGATATAGGTATATTACTGATTTTCATTTTGCGGCTGTAATCTAGCTCTTTATAGTTTTCGAACTTACCAATATAATTACATTGGAAATAATCCATGAGCTCTGAGCACTGTTGCTTTTACCATGAGTATCATATTCAACGCCCCACTTACATTTACTCAAATTCAAAATCGATTGAATTCAAATTATAATAAAGTGTAAAATTAAGCAGTTTATAAAGAGGTATTTGGAAAATAGCCTGGAAATGATGGATGATACCTTTAAACATCCCATGCACTCACATCTCACCATCCCCACCCCGGCAGCGGTTGTTTATCCCGTGGGATACGGCTATTTTGACAGCTCCGAGGAAAGTCAGGAGTAAAAACGGGAGAAAAATACAGAAATCCTCCACTTGAACTCTATCATGTGGGGCAGTTGAACCGCGATGTTGAACTCGACATACGTCCTCTGGCAACGATGCAGGGAGAGGCATGAAGGTATGCTCGTACAACTCCACAATAGACCGTGGTAAATTAAAGGTGATATTTTGTTTTCATCCTCTTTTCCATCATTTCGCATATTTTCTGGGCGAGTTCCATTTTACGCTTCTTATATGCTCAAATCGGCGATCATCATCTTGTCGCGACTTATTTCAGCCGAGAATTTTTTCTCCAGATAGTTGAATACTAGTGCATTTCGATGTTAAGTTTCTCTTTCTTTCAGGGTTCGAATTCGGCGAGTTGTCCTGCTTCTTTTCCTCTCGTTCTTAATTTGAGTTCCTCTGTTCATGTGTTCCTGCCCGTCAATTTATCTTCAACGAAGTGACACTATACTAGCACCTTGGAATTTTGGATCGTACATACGATGTTGCATTGATTTATCTTGTTATCATAATTATTAAGTTCATGGTAAATACTGCATCCACCCTTCTCTTATTTCCTTACACTCCTTTCTCCATTCATCCTCTCTTTCTGTTTCCCTTCCTCCTGACTAGTTCGTTTTCAATTCACTGAGTTAAATCACTCTATCAACTTTCAATGCTCATTGATGCATATTTGCACAATGAACACACACAAATCCCATAGAACGACATTATGTTGGCACACAAATTGTTAATTCATTTGTTCATGCATGGGCTATTTTGACAACTGGATTTTGTGATGTTCTATGTTTTCTCCTCTTTCAATAATTTCTCATACTTGTGATATCTGTGATGTTCTTCAAATCCTTGTTTCCTCATTTCCGACGTACAACAGAGAGAGGAAACTGCCCGAAGCATTGATACCACAGCGCCTCAGCATCCCGCAATGAGCATCAACAAATATACCCGATTCATGTGAACGTAAAAGTTTGGATTTGTCTCGGTTTCTCACGCTTTTTTGGGTGGAGTTCTCCTAGAGAGTCCGTGTCCATGGTAACGAAACGATGACATGATGTAGGACACTGTTTAAACGAAAGTTGGAACTTTGCATTGGTTACAAAGAGGGTGCAAAACCACACTAGTAAAAGGGTATTCGTCATTGTTATCATAACCACCACCAACGTCATTTTCATCATCATCATCATCATCATCATCATCATCATCATCATCATCATCATCTTCAGTGACATTCCCGTCATTCTCCTTACCAGAACATTGTCAAAACCACCGCGATAATCGCTATCATCTTTCCATGATCATCATTATCAACCCCACCACCACAACAGCAACACCATAATCATCCATTCAATCATTATCATGATTATTACATGTCTAATTATTTTATTTTGCATGAGAAGGAGATACTTAATGTGAAGAAGAAACGACGATTCCAACATCAAATGTATGGAATACATGATTTTAATCAAAACAAATAATTCAGGGGTACGTGGAGGAGTAGGGGAGGGGCGATATATATGTAGGCTACATTCCAAGTCTGGGGATGTTCCACAAATGCTCTAACCTGTTGAAAGTCCTTCGTAACTGCCCACGTCATGCGTAACGTTAAGGTCCTTTTTTTAAATTCTGTTTCTCTTGAAAAAGACATTCATTCGTACCTTTCACCAAATCAGTCTTACGAGTGACAAAAAAGGAGGCCACTTTGTGAAACACCCCCTGGTGTCATGGAATGAACACACTGCACCCTGTCGTGTCCTCTATTGAGGAGAATGTTTTTCACAGGGCTATCTTTGCTGCCAACGGGGGCTCTATTTCGCATGAAGATGAAGATAACGATGACGACGACGATGATCATCATGGTCATGATGTCCGTGAAGATAATGATGTTGTGTCGACGGTCATTGTTATGATGACTAATAACCATGATGATGATGATGATGATTATATGCCTAATGACGATGGTTGTAATGAGAATGATGACTGTGGTCATGGTCATCTTCGCAATCATGATGTTATGATGATGATAACGACGGTGGTGAAGATGAGGATGATCCATAAAATGAAAGCAGGTGTGTTCTCATTGAAGATATACACGAACAACCCGATGTCAAGAAAATAATAATCATAGATTATTGTAAAAACCGCAGTCATTCAATGAATAATTTACCCGTTTGTGTAACTACCCCCTCTACGACAAATTGTCAATCAATCGAAATCTCTGTTTCGAGCACCTATGCACACTGACCTATCTCTCAATGTCACAAATCGTATATTCCGTTGTAATTGAGTTATCAATATATCGTCTTTTTGTGGAGAATCGTCTTACATGTAAACACTGTAATCGAAAATAAATGCGCACGAAAATTAGCTGCTTGTAAATAAGTAGTATGTGGGGCTTTTTTACCATCGGCATACAGAATAACTATTAACAATATGCGTGATCTGTTAAAAAATCTCAAAAACAGACCTTCAAAGAAAAACCTTGTGTTGTGATTCATATCCTTCGTTTATTTTTAAAATGTTGTTTTTCTTTCCTTGCAGAGACCTTAAGATGGAGAATATCATGCTGGACAAGAAACGGGAGAATGTTAAAATCATTGGTAAGATATTTTTCATTGCCAAAACGTGAATGGCCCATTTTTGTTTTTGTCTTTTCGAGAAGTCGGATCTGTGCTATAGGAAAGCTTGTCATCAAGCAGATACAATGAAGGAGCGAATCACTATAGGGTCACTCTGTGAGCAGGGGATCGACCAGTTGTACGTACTGATGATGTATTTGTCTGGGGTGGTCTTTTCTGTACCCTTCAAACAAAGGCTCCAATGTTGTGGAACTATGCTGTTAAAATACCTTGACATTACCCTCGACGAAACCTAAATGAATTATCCAAAAGATAATCAAAAAGATAATCACAATGTAATAATTATAATCCCAAAATATATGCTTATTCAAGATGTGTATTCAAGTCATCCTACTTGGCCAAGCTTGGTTAAATGTCAGATTTAAGCATTTACACATTTGGCAGATTAAATGATTGAAATTCAAACATAAAATAAACAGAATATCTGCCATTCTAGTTATCACATTTTCCATTGTCAAGTGCAAAAATGTGAGTTCGTTTTAACCTTTTCATTCGCCAGAAGATGGGGAATTAGTCATTATAGCACTCCATTCCTTTTGATGTAAAGGTTGATTTTTTTTTATTTGGCTGACTAGATGTTGTTCTGGGCAACCAATGAGATGCTGACCAGCTCTTCAAAACGTCATGATCTTCAATCCGTCATGATTGTCGAGACAATTTAGCTTATACATGTGTGTCAGCCCTTTATGATTCACTCCGTTCTGGTTGCTACCTTCTCACGCATTATTATATAATATTATCATCTATATACGTTTATATCCATTGTTCTACTATGTCATTGTCTTACCATTGTCCTGAAGATGTACAGCTAATAGTTGGAGTACTCATAGGGTCAATATAAAAGGATTAAATGATGTTTGACTTTGCTTGGTAGATTTTGGTCTGAGCAACCAGTGCGATGCTGACCAGCTCTTCAAGACGCACTGTGGGTCGCCCGAGTACGCTGCGCCAGAACTCTTCATTGCTGACAGGGACTACGGACCGGAGGTCGATATCTGGAGTCTGTGAGTTCAGGGGGCATTTCATCAAAGGACTTGTCGGTCGTTTTATCCGACAAACTGTTATAAGCTACTGAAATGCTTGCATCTTATTGGCCGAGAGCAAACTTGTCGGATAAAATATCCGACAAGTCCTTTGATGAAATTCCCCCCAGTTCTCTCCACCCCCTCCCATAAAAAAAGAACACACACACACAGAAAAACAGGAAACACCTTCTCTCCCTCCTCCCCCCACACTGCTTTCTCTTTCTCTCTGTCTCTTCCTTTCGTCATTTTTCTTTATACATCCTTTTGCCTGGCTCTCTTCATCCATCTCCTTTTCTTTCCCGGCCCTTCTCTCTCTCTCTCTCTCTCTCTCTCTCTCTCTCTGTCTCTCGCTCCCTCTCTTTCTCTTTATCTCGTTCCCTATCTTATTTTGATATTGTCTGTTTGCATACAAATGCAGCACCTTCTTCTTGCTCTTCTTCTTCTTCGTCGTCGTCTTCTTTTTTTTCTTCTTCTTCTTCTCCTCCTTTTCCTTCTTCTTCTTCTTCTTCTTCTTCTTTTTCTTCTTCTTCTTTTTCTTCTTCTTCTTCTTCTTCTTTTTCTTCTTCTTTTTCTTCTTCTTCTTCTTCTCCTTTTTCTTCTTCTTCTTCTTCTTCTTCTTCTTCTTCTTCTTCTTCTTCTTCTTCTTCTTTTTTTTCTTTTCATTTTCGTTTAAACATTGTATTCATTATCCTCATCCTTACAGAGGAGTGAACGTGTTTGCCATGGTAACGGGCAAGCTGCCCTTCACCACCCCACACACGGAGAACAGACGGCAGCATCTTCTCGTGCAGATCAGGAAGGGGCTCAGGGAGCTACACGAGAAGGAGATGGAACACCTCACCGATGGTAAGGACATCTCCTCCACCTGGGTCCCGTTGTATGAAACTTACCATTAATGGTAACTCTGTCATCACTCATCCCTGCTCATCAACATGGTAACACCGCCCCCCCCCCCCTTCTCTCTCTCTCCTTCTATTTCCTGCCGTTATGCTCCACATATATGATATACTTTTAGAGAACGAATCGAAAGGGCTTCGTGGCAAAAAACATGATACCCCACTGGTGGCTGCTAGTCAGACTGTGACCCCTTCCCCCATTCCCCCCATCGTAATATTACCATTGATAGTTATGATCACGAAAGAGATAGAAGGAACTTCGTGCCAAAGATAGAGAACATCTTATCGATGGTTAAGGCGGGGGAGGGTGTGCAAGGCCACCTCCCCATCTCACCTTAAGTTGAATCCCTTCATGACATAGGTGGAGAAAACCTCATGCGTAGTAAGGGCGATGTTGGGGCGTTCAATGAACTGTTTTTCCTCCTCCAATGCTACCTAAAGCTAGCAGCTTACTTCAGTCAAAATATGTTTTCCTTTTCTCTGTCTTGATCCCATTGTCCCAGACTGCAAAGACCTACTGCACGGCTGCATCGAGCCGGTGCCCGAGGATCGTTTGCCCCTGTTCGACATCGAGCTCCATGCCTGGATCACGTGTGAGGGGCAGGAGCCCTTCTGCTCCTTCCAGGCTCCGCCCCTGGATGTGGAGCTCAGAGGCTCGGTAGGTTAACCCTCTCAGTACCAGGCCTTGACAACTCCATTGATTTACTACACATCTTCATGCCAATTGTAATGAGAGGGTTAACACTCTCTGTACCTGGCCTTGACAACTCCATTGATTAATTACACATCTTCATGCCAATTGTAATGAGAGGGTTAACACTCTCTGTACCTGGCCTTGACAACTCCATTGATTAATTACACATCTTCATGCCAATTGTAATGAGAGAGTTAAACCTCTCTGTACCTGGCCTTGATAACTCCATTGACTTACTACACATCTTCATGCCAATAGTAATGAGAGGTTTAAACTCCCTGTACCAGGGCCCTGCTGCATAAAACTTACCATTGATAGTAACTCTACCATTAATGGTAATTATATTCCACATACTAAGAATGTTGCTATATGATTGGTCAAGAGTTGATCACGTGATGAAGCGTAATTTTTCCCATCTGATCACCTGAGCAGAAAAGTTCGTTACACTGTAGGTGATAGTACTTTTTTGAGAAGGAAAGTTCGTTACACTCTAGGTGATAGTACTTTTTGGTTTCGCTGATCTCTTCACTCCTCACAGTCCTAACGCGTGATCAATATTTTGAGTACGCGCGAAATAAAAGTGCGTAGCTCGGACTATCGGCGCAGACGACACCGCGGTGCGCGCGCGGAAATTAAAATTTTTGGTTATAGCGCGCTGCGCCGCGCGCGTACGTACAAAGCAGTGCAAGCCTTCCATTTCCCCCACACAGTATTTCACCAAAGCAAGTTTGCGATTCTCTACCACCTCGTACCAAAATTGAGCTAGAATTTCACTTGCCTGTAATTTCTAAAAATTATGACGAGCATTCTCGGAGGATCTATGTTCTCACCGATACCGCACAGGTAAGAGAATTTCGATTACTTCTTGCTTTTCCGTCAAAATCTTAAAAATTAGCATCACCATGTCATAGTGTTCGTTGGAATTTGTAGAGTCTATATAGCGTGCACAAAGTCAATTTGCTTCCGGGTTTCGGAGCGTCGCGTGAATATGTAGCCGCACCGACACGAATGCTTTTGTACGTTAAATTGTCATTTATTTTATAGATTGTTGGTATCAGATGTGGAATATAAAGCAAATAATCAACTTTTGGTTTCAGGCAATGAGACGAACTATCACTTCCTCGGCGATCTGAATGTATACGCTATCTTTCCTCAGCTAAAAGCTTCGGAAAGATAGCTACATCCAGATCGTCTCGGAAGTGATATTTCGTCCCATTACCTTCACCGACGTTGATTATTTGCTTACTACCGTGGTAACATTGCTCTACGGCCAATGGAATTCAAGGTTGCCATAGAAGTTGCCATTGATAGCAAAGTTACCATCAATAGTTAGTTTTATGCAACAGGGCCCAGGCCTTGAAAACTCCAATGATTTACTACACATCTACATGCTAATAGTAATAAGACCTAATAACAATAATAATAATAATAAACCTCTCTGTACTAGGCCTTGAAAACTCCATTGACTTACTACATATCTCCAAGCCAAGAGTAATGAGAGGGTTAAACCTCCCTGTACCTGGCCTTGACAACTCCATTGATTTACTACACATCTTCATGCCAATGCCAATAAAGGGGTTACAGGGGAAGTCTGGTCCAAAAATAGTAATTATGCTCTCAAAATTATTGGAAAAAAATCTGAGAAACAGAGCAAAAATAGTTTCAGGAAAATCGGACAGCTAATACAATAGTTAAGAATGTTTTAATGATAAGAACATTGACATCTTGAGGAGGCAACTTAGCAACTCAATCATTATAGGCTCTGATGCCACCGATTCACTAATTTTGCATGCTTTAATCATATAAATTTCATGTAAATAAAACGAGAAGTAATTTTGTTATGTAATGAAACCTCTTTGGCAAGACCGCTCAAGGAATCGGGAGACAATGATATGTGGTCTTTATAAACAAGTGTTGGTTGTGTATTGTGCAGTTTACATCACTACAGGTTTCAATGAAAACACATATGTCAAGGGAAACATAAGATTGTGATCTTTGCAGACAGGGGATGTTTTATAGAGGTGGTCGCTAAAAGTAGATTTCACTGTATAACTTAGGCAGTCTCCCTGACTGTAGTGAATAATTACATTATATCACAATCAAAGCCTTGGTCAGACTATTCTGGCTTGGAATCTATCCATCCCATATTAGTATGTCTTGTCACCCCGGACCGGGTAGGCTTACCCACCTATACTCCAGAGACGAGAGCGGTGATCTCACTGGAGACACAAGTTCTATGGCAGGCAAGCCGAGTTCGAACCGATTACCTTAAGTCACAGCTCGCAAACACTTTCCCACCACACCTCCACAGATATTGACATGAATATACTGAATATGACAGCTGTTAATATTACGGTTCCGTGATAATACCGCCGTCTTTCATTTCTCCCTATGATCATCGATCAGGTCATCGAGGAGATGGCGCTACGCCTGAAGGTCAGCCCGGACAAGATCCAGGACGTCGCCCAGGAAGACCATCTCGACGAAGTCAGCGCCATATTCAACATCATGCTCAACGAGCACCTGTCGAAAAGAAGCGAGTGGAGCGGCGACCACACCCGCCCCGCTGAGATCCTTCCTCCGGACAGCCCCGTACCTTGCACGGGTAGGAGGAGCGGTAGCCGCGCGTTCAGCAACCGGCCGGAAAGTGCATGTATGTCGAATATCCTATGTCGTATCTTCAATACCAAATTACATAAAGATATGCACAAGTTGCGTCTATCACCCGGCCGGAAAGTGCATGTATGTCGAATATGGTATGTCGTATCATTAATACGTGGTTATGAATACATGCGTCACAGTGGTTGAATCCCATTCGTCATCATTAGACCGTTGATGAGCTAAGTTGCCTACTATCATGACAGGAGATTAAAATGATTGTTCCATCGCAAGGTGAGAGTACTTGGACAATACGTTGGCAAGATTGTGAACGGAAGTACGCATCACTTAATTTGGTAAAACTTTGCAAGACCCATCAGAACAACATGATAGGTCTAGCCTGTCAAATACGAAACTCAACTGCGATGTAGAAAAAATGCATAGAAATCCTCTCATGCTTGGCTCCGTTGTGAAATGTCAAATTAGGAATGATGTCTCTATCTAAACACTTACATGGATTTAACAGAAAATGATTGTGTGATAAGCATTCCTATGAAAATGTCGCATTTCATCGTTGTGCTATCAAAAATTAAGTTACTAATGAATGAAAAAAATTGTTTACCAGTCAATATTTTCTGACAGGAGTTTTTAAATACTAGCCTATTTTCTTCGATACTAGACATCCATTTTTCTAGACAACCACCTATTTTGGCCCTGCTGAAGGGATATACAGCAGTTTGTCTCTAGGGGTAATTTGACTTCTCATTTCGTATTACTTTTTATATGCTTCAGATTCTGTGGCTCCCACCGTAGTCAGCATGGTGCGACCTAGCCTCAAGACACCCGAAAGGTAATCTTGAAACTTTGATACGCCATTATCACATTTTACGTCCACCTCACCTCACACGACACGGTTTGCAGTCGTAAGGGCCTTCGACTGGTAATGTGACGTCAACTTGGTATGACCGGGGCCTGTGATTCAGCTAGTCGCAGAGTCGCACGACAGATCGGATCGGATCGGGTCGTCTGCTGTGGCCTTTACGCATACTATTTTACTAATACATTTAAACTTGTATAAAGACCGTTCAAAGAATATCAGAAATGTGGTCTTTTTTGAGCAGGTGGTCTTTAAGCATAGGTCATTTTAAAACATGTTTGTATTCGAAGCACTTTTTAAGGCGCACACAAAATGTCGATTTTATAGGCAGGTGGTCTTTATACAAATGTGGTCGCTACAGAGGATTTCATTGTACTCATTAATTATGTCTGATCAACGCAAAGATAGATGGAGCAATTTATTTTGCTCATGAAATACTAGAAAGGAATAGAAGTCTTGAAATACACCTCTGTTTCCCGTATTGCGAGTACGTTTTAAATTCATGAAACAGTAGTTGAACTTGTAATAGAACGAACCCAATCTACTAAATTTTATTCCCAATGTTAGTGATGCAATGCGGTATTAACATTACCTATGTTGGACTTGTGTTGTAAATAAAAATAGGTGAATCTTGCAAACAATAATGACACAATATAAACAGTGTTGTATGATAGAGATTGTGTTTATATTAATGCAACGTACCATGTATAGTTTGTGTTTTATTCATTCATTTATGTTTATTTAGAAGGAGTGCTAAGACGGTTGATTTTGAGCTGGACGTTGTAGAAAGTGAGCAGTTACTATGGGCGGAAAGAACAGGGTAAGACATATGAACAAGCAATAGACCACTTCCGTTATGTATTCAAATTGTGTGCAAGTCTTTCAAACAATATATTACTAATGTTAACCCCAAAGCTTGTCCAAGGTTTGTCCGAGTAGCAGGAAACTTATAGATCCAGTGTGCCTTTCGCACATTGAAACTTAATCAATACATACAGGTGAACCTAATGACGCGTTACTAAAGAGTTAAGTGGAGAGTCGTGAATACATTACAAACATGGTCTATTCATTTCTTAAGTACTAACAGCATTGGATCGTCAATTCCGTTTTCCCTCTTTTGTTATATGCGAAAGATTATGCACGTGATGCCCGAGAATTCCATTTCAGTTATCTTCTTTTTTCAACCAGCCCGGTTAGCTCAGTCGGTAGAGCATGGGACTCTTAATCCCAGGGTCGTGGGTTCGAGCCCCACATTGGGTGCATTTACTTTTTATACTTTCTTGCAGTATTAGAACATTTTTCTGCAACGCTCTAACTTCACCTCAATTTTTTACCAAACTTTTCCCACTTGATTCGCCTGTGTAATTTTTCTATATTAAGTTTTCAGTAGTTCTAAGCGGTTGTCATTGTGTCGTTATTTACTTTTTTCCTTATTTTCTTGTAAGACAATGGTAATGCACAGAATGCCCCCAAATCGCACTTCCAGTTGCCTTTCCAACCAGCCCGGTTAGCTCAGTCGGTAGAGCATGGTACTCTTAATCCCAGGGTCGTGGGTTCGAGCCCCACATTGGGCGCACCTACTTTTTATTCTTTCTTGCAGTATTAGAACATTTTTCTGCAACGTTCTAACTTCACCTCAATTTTTTACCAAAACCTTTCCCACTTGGTTCGCCTGTGTAATCTTTCTATATTAAGTTTTCAGTAGCTCTAAGCGGTTGTCATTGTGTCGTTATTTACTTTTTTCTTATTTTGTTGTAAGACAATCGTAATGCACATAATGCGCCAAAATCGCACTTCCAGTTGCCTCTCCAACCAGCCCGGTTAGCTCAGTCGGTAGAGCATGGGACTCTTAATCCCAGGGTCGTGGGTTCGAGCCCCACATTGGGCGCACCTAGTTTTTATCCTTTCCTACATTATTAAAACCTTTTTATGATTGTCCGATTTACTTTAAACTTTCACCAAGCTGTTTGCCCTTGATTTGTCTGTTAGAATTACTCATATCAACTTCATTTGAGTGTTTTTAATATAAACTCGTTTGGCAGGTTTTTCTTTCCTCCAAAAAAAAAATGATTTGATGTTTAAGAGTAAGTTTGTTCGGTTCGACTATTACAACATTTATGTATGAAATACAGTTATCTATTCTTTCCTTTTTGGGTCTTTTTTTTTCTAGGAATCAAACTGGACTGCCACCACCGTGGTCAAAGGTAAGTTTGATAGACTCTCTATTGGGCTCGTACTCAAATTTCAAATTTTGAAATGATTTGACAATTACGTACAATTACGAACATTTAACATTCAAAGCAACAACGAAAAATAGTATAATTATATTAGTGCATATATATAATATAGAAGAATAGTCTGATTAAGAACTTCCAACTTCAGTTTGTAAGAGCTAAAAATATGTTTAAATAGTTTTATGCTGACTTTAACATAGCGGGTCGTCAACAAATTTTGCATTGAAGTGGGATGCACTACATTAAGTTACTTACACAAATATCTGTACGTACTAGAATGTAATTTCGGGGACCCGTCAATAATTCAATTTGAAATGAAGCCGTCGATATAACTCCAATTCAAGTTGGCTGTTAGTACTGCATTCGGAAAGGAGTTCAGGGTCGTCTTGCACAAAAATAAAGTTTGATTAAACGCAACTTGCGTTTCATATTTATCGTACACTGCCATAGAGAGTTGTGATTAATCCTAAGATTAAACCTAACTTGTAATGCAAGACGGCCCTGGATTGGTATTTTCTTCTATATACAGTGAAATAAACGTTATTTTTTAGAACTGCACGAGGGATGCGCCTTTAACCCTTTAACCCTCTCAGTACGCTAGGTGCACGAAGTGTGCATTAAGCCCTTGGTTTGTTCCTAGCATGGTACTGCGAGGGTTAACTCTTTATTATGTCATCAGTGATGCACAGTAAATCGTGCAGAACAGCATTAAGTCTGGCTCAGAAAGGGTTAACATGTTTCTCGCGTCTATCTCTGATCAGAAAAATCGACCACTGGGAAACGCCACTACCGTGAACCGAGTGAAGGCGAGGACCTACCGGGCTGGCACCCCGGGCATGTCAGGTCCATCCCTCACCACCTGCGACCACGAACCCAACATGGCTCACACCGACCTACTCTGCGGCTCCACCATCCACATCCTGGTACCCACACCTTCCTTTGAGAGCCAGCCGGTCAGCCAGGTGGACATAAAACCGATCAACCCGCTGGACGTGGTGCTGCCTGCCACATCCGCGAAGACCCGCCGAAAGCCGCGCGCTACGCGGAAGGCGGCAGTGGGAGGAGCACCGAAGACTAGGAAACCCATCACAAACGTCCGCGTGTCTTTCCGGGAGACCCATGACGACAAAGGCGGAAAAGACAGCAACAAGAAAGAAAATAAATGTCACTTAGCGGATGACCAAAGTATCGGTAACTCTAAAGAGATTAAAGTTGTGGACATGAAGTATAATTTAATGTCTAAACAGCAAAAACATCATGGTTACCAGGTCGAGGAGACGCAGATAACTCAGAGACTGAAGCCTAAAGAAGTTCGGCTGTGCGTGGCGCATCGGGAGTTCCTTGAAGACGGCCGGGCACCAAGGGGCGGACGGTCCGCCGCTCCCCCGTACGGTAGCTCGCGCCCACCGCGTGACTCCGATAAGGAGCTAATGCTCACCCCCCGGCAGAACTCCTCCACCACCGAGAGCTGCAACGCGGTGTCCCCAGAGAGAACAACCTCTGAAGCGCCCTCACCGTCCCCGACTAAACCGTTCTACCCGGCGTTCCAGCCGAAGAACAGTGGCCGGCGATCGTTGGACACGGCCAGTACCTTATCGACCATCACTGCCGTGTCTCCGCGGTCCATCCTTCACCCGTCCATCGCCTCTATTCACGGAAGCAAGGAGTCCGCTGCCATCCTTAGTCACTTCTCTATCTTACGGTGTGCTAACAAGACCCACGGAGCAAATAAGAAACACAGCAAGGACCGCCCTTCCACCACAGGGAAGAAGGGGGAGACCGAGGAGAAGAAGAGGGGGGAGAAGGGCAAGGCCCGAGGCCCGGTGAAATCAGCGCCCGACCAAAGGGTTTGCAGACAGACCAACGTGGAATTCACGGATAACAAGGAAGTCAAAGGACAAAAGTTTACCATGTTTAACGGAATACAACCTATGACTAATCACAAGAGATACATAAGGTAATCGACCAATCAAAATGAACTTCGTCATCGCACTTCATAATCTGTGACTCTTTCCCCTTTCTTCTCATTCTTTCCTCCTTGTGTGTTAGGTGTTGATGTATGTGAGTGCATGTTTTTTTTTCTTGTTTTGATTTGTTTTTACTGTAAATGTACTATTACCATGTACGATGCTGTAGGGCCTCGATTATATAGCACAATTGCTCTTCTCTGAGGTGCGTGACCATTATATTGTTGCAACTTTGTTTATATTGTTTGTTCATTCTGCTGTATTTTATAATGGTTAAATAAACTTAAACTGAACTGAAACTGACTCAATCGCAATTGTCATCGTGGTAAGGGAATGGAAATGAATGATGGAAGAAGATCCCAAATTCCAGAAACATGCAGTTGCATAATAACCATCTTGCAAGCCAGTATCCACCATATTCTATTGCGGACAATCACTGTTCCCAGCTTATGTATGTGTGTTATGCACAGTATCTTTTTGTACACTGACGATCCTCGCCACATTTCTCCAAGCAATAGCTGTATCATTCGAGCATGCAAGGTCTACTCTCACACTTATCCTAAGTGTTCTTTTACTTTCCCCATATGCGCCCTCCTCGACACCCATCCAAGCAAACTCCGAATGTCTAGTATCGCAGTGCCGTAACCATGTTAATGATGTTATTATTTGTCCAAGCAATACGCTCCCGGATGTGTTTTTTTTATCGTGCTATGTATCCTTTTCCCGCAGACGCTCCCCTCAACACTCGTCCAAGCCATCGCCGAACGTCCAGCATCTCGGAACACGATCCACGCCCGTCAACGCGCGTGTGCTGCGACCAGACGACGTACCTTCCAAATTTATCCAGAAATTTGGCGCCAATAGATCCAAATCCCCGCTTGCTAGCAAGGATCTACATCGGCACTGCAAGGTCCCCACGTTTGGCTTCGTCAAGGACAAACTTCAAGGTACAAACCTTTTAACCCCTTGTATGAAAATTTAATGCTGCTCTGTGGAATTATGTGCATTCATGGTAAATACCTAGTCACGTGATCCATAAAGAGTTTAAGACAGGGTGTCCCTTTTGCAAATCAAACAAATAAAATGTCGTTAGAATTACGGAAAATTGAAGAAGATATACTGTATCAGAACTTCCCTTCCAATAATCGAACTGGAAACTGACTTTGTTATAGCGATCGCGACATTTGAGGAGATTTTGGTCGGGACGTCCGGAACCTAAAGCCTAAAAACCGGCAACCGCTGTGCGCTATGGTCCGCACCGGCACGCTCCACAGTGCATGCGTTCAACGGGAGCAATGCCCGCAACGCGCGCTGATCGACAGGTGAATTGCAATTTTTAATATTGACTAAGGCCCGTGCGCTTTGAACGTAAACAAGAATAGTTTATCACTTTTCCTAAAAAATGATCGTGAAGCTAAGAATGTTAGATTTTATACACATAATCGTTGAGATACACTGCTTATTCCTAACCTTCATGGCGTTTGCAAATTGGACACGCTGTTTTTAGATGAAGACGTTCTTAAATGAACTCTCAATCATTGCCATCTCTCACTCATCTGTTTGCTTCTCTTTCTCCCACGCATACTGTACTCAGTCATGTCGTCTGCCTTGATTAAAATCCATTTTCATCTCACCGGGTCGGTGGTGTGGTCTGATACGTGGGTGTTTTTTTTTTTTTTCGTTGCATTTCTTTGAATTGAAGTCAACCTTTCTTTCCCCATGTATACCTTAGACTAAACACCGCATGTTTGTTTTTTCATTGTATTTCTTTCCTTTTCCATGATCATTTCCATTTAAACTGCATGCCATGTCACATCACATAATGGTGTCTGACTGTCTTTCTCCTGTCCACACTTCCTAATTTACACCCAACACCGATGCACTTTTGTTAATCGCTCTAAATGTGTGTACTCTCATTATATTAAATTTTACTAGATCTGCACCTACCTGCATTCCCTTTCTCCATAATACACCCCATCTCTCTCTCTCTCTCTCTCTCTCTCTCTCTCTCTCTCTCTCTCTCTCTGTCGCTGTCTCTCATTCTCTCTCCTCCCTCACCCTCGCTCCATCTATCTCTTTCCTCTTTCCCCTGATCCTCTCTCTATCTCTTTTCTTCCTCCCCCCCCCCTCTCTCTGTCTTTCTGTCTCTTCTCTTTTTTCTCATTCCTTCACCTTCTCTTCTTCCGTATCTCTCTCTTTCTCTCTCTCTCTCTCTCTCTCTCTCTCTCTCTCTCTCTCTCTCTCTCTCTCACTCTCTCTCTCACTTTCTCTTCCTCCTCATCTCCGTCTCGTGTTCAACCACCACCACCCAACCATCATCCGTGTACCATACCATATGTGCGATGCTCCTATGCAGCTCGTTCTCCTAGCCCCGGGACTCGTTCCGTAGTGTCGAGGTCGGCCAGTCCACTTCGGCGAGTTGTGGATATATCTGAGCAAGCTATGGACAGTTTGGTTAATGAGGCTATTAGAGATAAGGTAACTTATGAGGATTATGATGATTATGGTGAAGACATTGTTGCTTTCTCCCTGAAAAAATCATATTGGATCACAATGCCTCATTACTTTATGACAAGATCAAATTCAATTTAATTTAATTTAATTTCAAATTCAAATCCAAATTTGTCACAAATTTAAATTCCAAATTAATTTTAAACTTTATTTAAATTTTAATATTACCAATTCAAATTAAAAACTGTACATTTCGAAATTCCCTTTAAATGTTTACAAAAATAAATCTAAAATCAATGCCTGGTATAAATCCAAAATTCAAATTGAAATGAAAAATTAAAATTCTATTTTGTTCCTTTTCTTTGTCAGAAGAGGCGGGGCACCGTATCCGGAGACCTGATAAAGCGACACTATACGGAGCGACTGAAGCCGCAGCGGAAGTCGCCTGTCTATGAGATGTACCCGCGGTTCGTGCCCATGCAGGTACGCCCGAAGACTGGGAGAGAGAAGGGTGAGTCATCGAGTCATAAAGGAGGGCTTACATTGCCACGTCTGTGACTGTGTCTGCGACGTAGTCCTAATAGGCATGATAGGTAGTTTAAGATCTGCGTGGACGTGGCCGGTGTTCAGTTGAAATGACGTTTTGGACCCCGTCCAATACCTGAATCGAGAACGCATTACCGTCTCCACGAAAACGAGTACAGCGCTCTTAAGACCTTGGCACATGCGCAAAGCTTCAACATGACGTCATTGGACCTGAGCCCCGTCCACGTTCACAAACATCCAGGTGGATGTGACGCAGTCTACAACTGTCACAGTCACAGTCACAGTCACAGTCGTGGCAATGTTTCGTTGTCACTTTCCGTGGACTTGAGAAAGATGCCGATACAACATATTGTTTTGTTCAGCGTGGTTACTGCATTCACATAATTGTAATGACAATTGATGAGTGCTTTTCAATATTACCGATTTTAGGGTTCCTTTTGTTTTTGTTTCAGATACGGACACACTTTTAAGCATGATTTGACCATCACTGCAGACTGGACTATTCCCAATTATTTCATTATCAAGTGGATCTTCGTAGATTTATCAATCATTAATGTGGGTGTTTTTGTGAATACGCCTTGCGTCAAAATGTGGCAAACAAAAATATATTGTACAAATCTGTTATTGCTTGCGACACATAGACTTAGATTATTTGTTTTGATATTTCCAGTGATAGATTTCGTTTACAATATTGATTTTTTAACATGCATCCATCGTTGGTGAACTATCTGTAGGTACGAAACAGTATTCCAGCAAATGACATATATTTCTTTTCTTTATTTTCCTGTCCAGGGACCATTCGTCCGACCACCAGCCCTGCCCCGACTATAAGTCCGACCAAGGACGTTGTCTTCAACATCTTAGACACCATTCCTCCTTATGCCTTCTTCTCTCAACCTCCTACTCCTTCCGCGTCGTCATCCGCCCCTCCTCCCCCTGGTCCTAAGCCATCCCCCGATGCACGCCAGAAGACCGGAAGGGTTCCCAAGGCAACCGTTACCGACGTCCAAAACGCCATCAGCGCTGGCGGGAATGAGCAGCAAAATACCAGCGCGGTGAAGGTTTTAGACACTTTCCGTCTTTCTCTAAACGTCTCCTCTTCTTTTCTCTTCTCTCTCTCTCTCTCTCTCTCTCTCTCTCTCTCTCTCTCTCTCTCTCTCTCTTTCTCTCTCTCCCTCTCTCTCTTTCTCTCTCTCTCTCTCTCTCTCTCTCTTTCTCTCTCTCCCTCTCTCTCTTTCTCTCTCTCTCTCTCTCTCTCTCTCTCTCTCTCTCTCTCTCTCTGTTTCTGTCTCTGCCCCTTTTTCTTTCACCCTCTCTCCCTCTCTCTTTTTGTTACACATCTCTGTATTAATGTTCCTCTCTTTTATCTCTTTCATTTCTCTTTCTCCCCCCCCTTTCTCTCCTTCAACGCACAAAGTTCCCTTTTCTCCTCTTCGTTCATCCCTCCAACTCTTTCTTTCTCCTTCTGTGTGGTTGAATAAGGTTCGTTAAAATTATTCATTATTTCATTGAGCGTTTCCTGTAGTAATTTGACAGCGCATATTTGTGCCACAACTCTGTTTATTTCCACATGATGATTTCTTGCCAACTGCCTCCCGTAAGCAGAGATTCAAGTTCATGCATTATAAAATAACAAAATAAATGAAGTATCCTTACTTGTTTCAGCCAACAAGTAAACCTGATTTTAATCTCACGTATTGCTCATTGACCCGAAGTGATCTGAAGTTGAATTGTAATTTGGGCTATAAATGAGGCATCATATAACAACATGTCGCTGAGTAATAACAATCATCATATTGGCAGTGTATAGAGTGCACAAAGTTTGATATGAAATACACAAAAACATTTTAAAAATTCCATATACGTGATAGTAAAAAAGGGCCACGTTGCATAAAACTAACCATTAATGGTAACTCTGCCATCGATGGTAACTACCATGATAACATACGTTGACAGCCAATCAAATTCAAGGTTTCCTTAGATGTTGCCATTGGAAGCAATATTACGATCAATGGTAAGTTTCATGCAACAGGGCCCAGATTTGACTGTGGTTGCGCGGTGCATCATGGGACGACTTTTCCTTATATTTGATATGGAGGATGGAAAGGGAAATTACATATGCAGTTTAGTGTGTGTTTTTCCTTCAAGAAGTTTTTCTTTCTTGCAGGAGTGGGACACTGCGTATCTTCTTGAGAGAAAAATCAGCGACACGGTGAAGGGCGCCGCCTACGTTGGGAGCATGACAGAGCAACGCACGCGGGCCTGGGTGGCTGACATGGCGAGCGAGTACGCCGCCATAGCTTCGGCAGGCACCACAGCTCACCCAAGCCAAGCCAATGATGAGTGATCGCTCCAATTAATTGAGCCTTACAGTACCAAGCCAGGAAAAACCCATCGACTTATTACGCAATTCATGCACCGATGATACTGAGACGGTTAAAGTAACAATCAACTGGTGGCTTCTCCTCTTTACGTGGGATAATGTCAAAGGTGTACCCACTCTCCTCCCTAAATGCATCATCAATTGGCTAATCTTTCCTGGATCTTTATCATACCAGATTTTTATTGTTTGATTGGAAGTTGCAAAGCCAATGCTCTGAAAGTCGTGCACTATCACCATTATCTTTTAGGTACACCGATAATACGCATATCTTCGTGACTAGCAAAATGCCTGGCACAAAGTGTGTTAAGTTCTCTCAAGATGAGAGCGAATCATTGAATGGTGATTCTGTTACCTGCAGTTATCGATAATCTGGAAAAATTGGTTTAAAAAGTAAGAGCTTGAGACTGGGGATCTAGCAGAAAATGGAAATGAAGACAACTTGAAAATTGTGTTATTTTGATGCGTAGTGATAAACAATCATGTGTTCATAGGAAACTACAAACACTTCTCATTCCGATATCAGTGTTAATCACGGAGATAAAGGTTAAACCGTCAAGGTAGATGGAAATAAAATCATGACAATTATGACAATTTATCCAAATGTGAGAAGGGGCAAACTATAAATCGGTAATACGTTGAAGCGTTGTAACTCAAATGGTGTTTGGAGTCTTCTAATTAACTGATCACTGATAAATTATATGGATGCGAAATGATCAGGTACTTGTTTCTTTCTCTCTCTAAACCTCTGTCTCTCTATCTCCCCCTCTCTCCTTGCCCCCCCCCCCTCTCTCTCTCTCTCTCTCTCTCTCTCATTCTCTCTCTTTCCTTTTACTCTATCTCTTTCTTCTATCTCTTATCTCCCTACTCTCTCTCTCTCTCTCTCTCTCTCTCTCTCTCTCTCTCTCTCTCTCTCTCTCTCTCTTCCTTTTACTCAATCTCTTTCTTCTATCTCTTATCTCCCCCACCCTCTGCCCCCCCCCCTCTCTCTCTCTCTCTCTCTCTCTCTCTCTCTCTCTCCCTCTCTGCATCTATATCATCCTCCCTCCCCCCCCCCCCCCCCTTCCTTCCTAGAGTGTACATGTTT
This sequence comes from Arbacia lixula, assembly GCA_963669155.1. Classification (NCBI taxonomy): domain Eukaryota; kingdom Metazoa; phylum Echinodermata; class Echinoidea; order Arbacioida; family Arbaciidae; genus Arbacia; species Arbacia lixula. The sequence continues at coordinate 17,356,594 of OZ022586.1, read as the reverse complement.
GCTCCTAATTACCCGGTACTTTCGAGGGCAGAACACGTTTAATAACATGTGCTAAAACAGTCACAACAACCCGTGTCGCCTTGGCATGGCTTCAGTCGTCTATAACGAATGGTTTGCAATGTGTCTGATTTCTCAAGTATTTGGCTACCTGAATTGCAGCTTCTCTATTTGCATGTGGTAGCATTGTGGGGATTTCTTTAGTCAGTATATCTGCCAAGAATAGTAAGGATCAACAACCTACGTGAAGCTTTGGGACGAACTAATTGTGTACAGCTTCCCTGTTTGTGTTGCTGGAACACTTTTTTCGTTTTTTATTTCACCATCTTCATCCTTCCAAAACAACTCAGTCTGGCAAAAAAGATTAAGCCCTTTTCCCAGCACGATCCGTCAGCGGACAGAGGGAGCGACCTAGTCTTTATTGTCAGACGTACTTGTTTTTAGACTCATCTGTGCCCATGCTCTGTTGCCTAGAATCTCGGGTTGTTTCAGAGTCGTTAGTCATGCTTACCATTACAGACAACTAAACATCTTGGTTACGTTGCACAAAACCTGTAATATCATTGCAACTTTTCATTGATTTTAACTACCATGCAACCAACTAATGATATCTGAGCATTCATGCTGTTATCATGATAGTTTTGACTAATGGTTTTGACTAATGAGTTACAATGAGTGTTTATTTACGCAATATGGCCCTGCACTTAGCCATTGTTATATTTAGAAATTATCGTTGCATATTGGGAGAGACAGAGACAGAGAGAGGCGGAGAAAGAGAGAGAGTGGGAGAGAGAGAGAGAGAGAGAGAGAGAGAGAGAGAGAGAGAGAGAGAGAAAGAGAGAGAGAGAGAGACAGGCAGACAGACAGACAAGCATACAGAGATGGAGACAGGAAGAGGAAGAGATGGGCAAATGGGGGAGGAGGGGGGTGGGTAGAAAGAGACACACAAAGAGATTACATACAGAGACAATTGTATACATACTTTATTATAGGTGAGGAACTGCCATATGGTTTGCATGTGTTGCAAATGTGCGATTGAAACACTGATTGCAAGTAACAAGCGAATACATTGTACGCATAGCATAATAACTCAGTGCCAACTATCTTGCCCTATGTATCATGATTTTATGATTTATAGTCATGTGAGGCCATGAAATAAATATATAAAACTGAAAAGAACACTGTTTAATCGTGTGGAAGGTAATCAATTCTTGTGTCAATTACTAGTACATGAAACGATATTACCTCAACATACATCACGGCTTCCCAAAATATTCTAAGTATATGTTTGACTATCAACGACCATGTGCGACACAAGGATATACACATCATGAGAGTATATTATACTTGTAGATCCCCCGGTCTATTAAGTCATAGTTTTTGTCCTGCTCCGTGATCATGATCATGATGGGTCAAACGATTGGTATCAAGTCAGAATTCCCTCAGTTTGCTGCACAAAAAGGCTGTAATGACTACATTTATGATATTAAATTTGATGTAATGCTTGAATTGTGGCATGTTATACAAATATTTCATGACCATGAGGGATCTTGTGGAATCTATTTGCACCGAGGTTAAGTGGAGGGCGAGCGGTACTATTTTCCTGAGACCGCAGGTCGAGGGAAAATGGTACCGCACGCCCTCCACTTCACCAAGGGGACCAATAGATTCCACAAAGATTCTCGAATAAAGATCATGAAATATTTGTTTTATATCCTTCATTAATATATTCTTTGTTCATTAATTTAATCCTTACCGTGGACCTTATAGTAATGCCCATGCTCTAAGCTCCGAACGCAGGAGCCCGATTCAGGTGTTTTGTTATTTCCTGCAGCTTGAGCAAACCAACGGAAATTCAAGTTGCACCTCGGCCGCAACACCGCGGGAGTTCCGCTGGAAAGCAGCTGGAAAGAAATGTATCGCGTAGATTTTGCGTGTCGCGCATTACCTGGGATGAATCATTGAAAATTGTATCGATCACCAATGACCGGATATCGATAGTTCAGAGGGAAAGAAAAGACTATTTTTGACATGACGTCACGAAATAGTACCTTTTTTCCCTCTGACGTCACAAAATAGTACTTTTCTTCCCTCTGAGCTCTCTTCCTCCAAATAGTTCATCTATTTGTGGTCATGTGACACCGTTTCAACCAATCAACGAACTGGAATATATTAATGAGGGATATAATAATAAATAAGCATGGATTTCCAAGAAAACACTTAACTTGACACAGGATGTAAGTTTCACACATTCTTCACTAGACATACAATCAAAATATGTATATTGAGGATGATGTTGGATATCAATGGTCCTTAACTCATTCATGAAATGAACAAACTACTGTCATGATGTTCAATATATATTGTTACATCTTTAATATATCTAAGCTAGTTTACAAACATAGCAATATGAATCTACATATTAGTATTACCTACTGCCTTGCTAAGCAAGATTGTCACAGTTTCACCACCACCATCACCACAAATAATATTACCTCCACCACTATGTTCAATACATGTATTACGAAAAATATGTATAGTGTACCACCACCAGTCGTACTACAGATATTAACAGCACCAATAATATACTAAGCACAAAGGCCATGATAAAGATGGATTCTGAATTAAATTAATCACTGTTAGTGGTCTTACCACCTCATATACCACGACGACGATCATAATTACAACCCACAACACCACCACTTTCTCCATCACCAGACCAACCCACCACCGCTATTACCACAAACACCACCACCCACCATCAGCATCATCACAACTACTCACCACCACCATTATCACTATAACTATCCGCCTCCAAAACCATCACAACTACCCACGACAACTACCCACCACCACCGTCAATATCGCCACCACCATTACCACCACCTCCACCACAACGATCACAACTACCCAAGACCACCATTTCTACAAGCACCCCCCACCACCATCACCAAATTACCACCACCACCACCACCACTGTTACCATAACCTTAACCACAAAAATTAACCAGTGCCTACTGCCTAAACCTAATACCATATCATAAATGTATAAACAAATGTCATTATGTCGTCATGGTGACCATGGAGATTGTCTAGCCCGCCATGATTTTTGTAAGATCAAATCTACACGTGGTTCACCAATACTGATTGGTTCAAGCCATCTTAATTACACACGTGACTTATGTTTCTGGTGCGAGCGTTACTGGTGTGAATATTGTTTCCTGGCGTAACATTACTCAAACTGGCAAGAATCTAAATTTCTAATAACATGGATAATGTTAATTGATCTCTCTCTCTCTCTTTATCTCTCTCTCTCTCTCTCTCTCTCTCTCTCTCTCTCTCTCTCTCTCTCTCTCTCTCTCTCTCTCCAGCTCTCCAGCACTTACCGCCCCCTCTCCCTCTCTCTCTCTGTCTTTCCCGGTATCCCCTCTTGTCGCTCCAACTTCCATATCTTTTTTTGTCAGCACAGCTGTAATATATATGTAGAGATTATTTCGATTAAGCGGTCGTTCCGATCCTTGGCGACAATTCAATCCACATTTATCATACAAATCACTCATACCTGCATTTCGTCATGACAACGGATAAGCACCCTTTTTATATTGGATTATTTTGGTGACCACCAATCTTTCTTGTTTTTCGTTTCTCCTTTCCGAAAGTTGTGCGAGTAGCTTCCGAGGAACTTTGCGTTTTTTCCAAGTCGAGTCGAAGGTAGCCCGTCCGCCTCGCCGAGCCTCACACTCTCTACACCAAAGGGTGACGTTTTCGTGGTTGACAACGACGACGATGAGGTCTTCGCATCCGCTCCGAATGTCGGGAACCTCGGTTTGAACGATGACGTCGATATCCCGAGATCGTCATCTTTTACTAGGCCCGATGATTTATTCTCGCTGAGTCTCGGGTTCCCGTTTTCGTCCTCCACATCGGATTTTGCACCGGTGTAATGAAATCTCCGCGGGCCAGACCTGTCGCACCGCCGCTCCTCTCCCGTCTCCTGGTCAAATGATGGCTCGAATTTATGATACGCCATGGTGAGCAGTGAATGGCTAAGGGTCGAATATTGGTAGAGCTCGGACGAAAACGAAATAAAAACCTGTCCCACTCGAAGTTCAACACGTGAGAGTATCGTCAAATTTTCTCTAAATTTCGGGGGTGAGCATTCTACATGTTCTATTTGAGCGGATTCTAAATTTCTTCATTTTGTGTCTCAAAGTTAATTCAAGCTTCGCAACACACGTCCGTGAGTGATTTACTTTTGCTGACTGAGTGTACTCGCAACGTCTTTGTCAATAGGCTATGGTCGAAATATGGATGATCATTATAAGGAAATGTATCACTCAGTTCATGAAGAAGTTCATTCATTACGCATTCCAGTTCATACCATGTTGTCGTTTTCCATCAGATTTGTGAAGGTGGAAATACCTGTAGAGGGATAAAAGAAGGGAAGAGAGAGAGAGAGAGAGAGAGAGAGAGAGAGAGAGAGAGAGAGAGAGAGAGAAAGAGAGAGAGAGGGAGAGATAGGTAGGGAGAAAGAGAGAGAGAGAGAGAGGAGAGAGAGAGGGAGAGAGAGAGAGAGAGAGAGAGAGAGAGAGAGAGGAGAGAGAGAGAGAGAGATAGATAGAGAGAGAGAGAGAGAGAGAGAGAGAGAGAGAGAGGGGGGGGGGTAGAGAGAGATGGGTGCAGATTATCAAATGAGACGCCGTTTAACTCGAATCAGTTTGCTGGTAGGACACGAAAACCACTTCGTAATGCCCACATAATACCACAACTCTCTATTCTGAGCTCTTTGTGTCAGCTCCACAACCGCCCCTTGCTCTAGATACTAATCAGTGTCAGTCATGCTGCTTACCCAAACAATCCTTCTTCTCTGCTTCTTTTCCCGTCTTTCTGTCTTATAAAATACAACTTTTCAAAGCCACATTTTCGAAGTACATACTACAAAGATATTATTTTAGTTTATGTTATCTTATTCTTATGTCATATGCTATCTATTTTTTAACTTTTCACATGATGCGTACACAATATACACACATACATTACTACAGTATCATGACTCCACAGAGTGATACACTTCGTCTGATATCAGAGCCAGACTCCCATAGGCAGATGGAGATGGCGGAGTTATTATGACCAAAACGATCAGCCAGCCTCGAGCTATTTTCTTCTTTGCCCCAACTCGATAGAAGACAGAGAAATCTATGAGAACCACGACCTCTGCCATATCGATTTATAAGTGTGGCGTTCCCCTCCTGCATTGTTGGGCTTTGTTGCGTTCACAATAGCGCATATTTTGCGAGTATCGATCGCCAGGTTAGGATGAAGGAGGTGTTCAGATGTCCTGTAACTCACATTGCCTCCCACCCACTGGTGGTTAGATCGGAGAACATCGTTTGGTATCGATCAAGTTAATAAGGAGGGGGTTAGTTCAATGCCACAAAGTTCCGTATAATATCAATAAGCCTCACAAATACATGACAAACTTTATCGCTTTTGCCTCTTATATACATAGTAGGCGTGCATAAAGAAATTGTTTTTCGTTTTGCACACCTATCTTTCCCATCATGAACAATCTTCATCATTGTACTCATATAAGTCCACAGGTCAAATGGCTGTCATGGTAGTGCATTTTGAATTACATGTGTCAAGAAAATAGCTTGCATGAAATAATTAATTCATTGATTGATTAATGTAATATTGAATTACCAGCAACTCATTTCAACCGCGCATGAATAGAGACACAGGATTAAAACAGTTCAAAGTTTGTCATAAGACATTTTTAAACTGAATATTCCGCGAAATATACATTCGCCTTTAAGCTCAGAACTGATTATCATCTCATATTATTCACAATATTACTCGCATCTCATGGCCAATAACACGACATATGTGAAAAAATGATTGATGTTACGACATACTCAAATGGTGTTTGCACATTACGTGTACAAGTTAAATTAGGACATGGGAACAGGAGTTTTCTTCCCACATAGAACGCAAATATGATATCCACAAATATGTCAAAATTGGAAGCACTCTTGGGGAAGTGTTATATGAAGTCAAATCGTCCATAACTACAAGCCTTCATACAACTGACTTATTATTACAGGTACACCAAGCCCAATTCAATGTCATGTGATTTTTCACCAAGATAAAAACGCACCCACGAAATTATAAATCACTTATTGATGTGCCATCATAACATTTTCTCATCAATAATAAACACACATAAAAGCATATAAAAGCATATAGGGAAACCAAAATTGGCACAAGTACAATGTCCGGCGTGAAAATACATAGCATGTACGTATTAGTAAATACGAAAAAAAGAGATTAGTAGTCACAATCGCCGTCAGTGACCAGGGTGCGACCAAATTAATGATGTAAGATAAATCCTTTTCTTGACCAACACATGTCAGAACACATATCTGATCCTAGTTGTTTTACAAAGCTCCAAAACGACTCTAAAGTGTTTTTCTCACTTATCTGGAAATTCTTATATTTCTTCGCCAAATGTAACATGCTTTCATAGTCCTACCATGTATAGGCCTACGACAAACATGACAAATTAAAATGAGTGAGATGAAATCGTGTGTGTAACTTGGCTTACCTTTATAGCGAAGACGGCCTTAAGAAACCCAAGAAAGATGTGGCTCCTTTCACGAGAAGACGTTTGTAAAAGATGATTTTGTTTTTTTTTCAAATGGAAAATGTCTCAGAATGAGTGAGATTCTGATGAAGTGTTTGGCTTCCAGTAATTTTAGTAGAGTAGTCAATTCGTGTGGAGGCGACAGACACGGTGGTATCTTCCATTATCACGGCGGGGGTGCTAAATCACGACAGAAGTGTGTAGATGCATCATATTGTATAATCATACAAATTCCACGATCTTGTAAAAAAAAAAAGACTGATTCAATTTAGCTTACCCAATTTTTAGACGCATGTTTGATTTCACGCTTTTTGGTGCGAAAATAAGTCAGAAGAAATCCAAGAAAAAAAAAGAGGTGAGAAAAAAAAAAATCCGAGCGATTTGAAAACGCTTCTGACGTGGTTCCGTTTTTGAGAAAAAAAAATCACTTTTATTGATTTCGCACTTCACCATGGCAACGGGTGAGGTAAAATTAAAATGATACGAAATCGAATTTGAATTAACACTAAAATACTTTCATATTCAGCTCAGAGGCACAATAATAGCTGAGCTGTACACTAATGTACAGTAATAGCTGAGCTGTACACTAATGTACAGTGATAGTAAGTATATCATCCGCGTCTAATAGTTGTGAGTATTTCACGCTGAGATATGTTTTTTTTTCTTTTTATGACGATCGCAATGCACAGCGTATATTATCATTATGAAGTTTTGCGGCTATGAAAGGTGCAAGAAATAAGTAGTGAAATGCTAATAAACTGAATATAGTAGTGACGCCAAGTTTCTATATATCATGGAGATGCCTGAGGGACGGGCAAGTGTGTTATATTTTGTTTTACCCATTTAAAAATGCACTCTTCTCACCTCCGTGGTGAACAAAGAGTAAAGGGGGGAAATCAATGATCGATTTTAAACTCCCTTTGTTCAATTTCGACCCCTCTAACGGTGATTGTTCGAAACACATTTCTTGTGGGTGAAGTTCTTTAATTGATTTGGCAAAATGACAACGCAGTGCCTTCACTATGATTTGATATGTTGTTGGCGAGGATTCGACGGAGAACTAGACATGAACAGAGATGGTTAGGTCGTGGAGGGAGAATCGGGTTGTATGTTATTTGTAAACATATTAATGATTTCTAAACTATTCCTGAAATCTTCTCTACCCGTCCTTCTGTACCTTTATGTCTGTCTGTCTGTCTGTCTGTCTGTCTGTCTGTCTGCCTGTCTGTCTGTCTGTCGCATGTATATGTTTGTCTCTCTCTGTCTGTTATCTCTCCCCCCCCCCTCTCTCTTCTCTCTCTCTCTCTCTCTCTCTCTCTCTCTCTCTCTCTCTCTCTCTATCTCTCTCTCTCTCTCTCTCACTCTCTCTCCCCCCTCTCTCTCTCTTCCCCCCCCCCCTCTCTGTCACGTCTGTATATTTCTGCCCAACCATCTGAAAATTCTGACTGTTTATCCTCCTCTACCATGTCCCCCTTTTCCTCCCTTTCTTTGTCTTTGTTCTTCTCCTAGTTCGTTCTACTTGTTCTTCCTCTACTTCGTATTTCTTTCTTGTTCTTGTTCTTGTTCTGTTTTGTTCTACTTCTTCTTATTCTTCTAGTTTTTCCCCTTCTTCCTCTTGTCCGTCTTGTTCTTGTTTTACTTCTTCTCCTCCTCATATTCCCTCTCATCTTCCTCATCCCATCTTTTATTCTCCTCACCTCTCTATCTATTCCTCCATTTTGACCATCGTCATTTCTCCCCTACATTTCCTAAATCAATAGAAAGGGTTTGTCATTCTGCCATTTATGACATAGGCAACAATGCCAGTGAGCTAATTGACTTTGAGACATACATAAAATGATACACACATCAATCACATACACACGTCTATTTTCTTTAAGAGAGATTAAAGACATAAAAATAACATGGATATATTTTAAAGATATAATAGTTAAAGATTTTATTTCATTAATTTATCCAAAATATACAGTATTGCATAGCACATATAATAGGTACAATGGTTTGAATTAATGGAGCCCAGTGGATAATTGTATTTAGTGACGTATATGATTCTATTTTGATTTCAACAATGTTGCAAATGAGTAGTAAACCGACAATAAAAAACGACACTTAAACTATATACATGGTAGCAATGATAAGTTAGCATAGTGTCAATAAACATCATAATGAAATGACAATAAGTTAACTCCATGATTTAGAAATAGAAAAGTAATGTAACATTTGTCCGTACTCTCCGGAATTCATTTGGTGACTTTGGAAGACGGTATTCATAAATAAGATGTTAAAAGGAGAGCTACGTTAATTTCGATTTGTCCAAGTTTTTAGATACAATAATCCATTAATCACGTTAATAGTGGTTTATGTACGTCATGTCTTCAAACTGTCGGTACCATAATGTTTCCTTTACCAATGTATAAATAAAATTGTATGTGTACTAACTACATGTAAAATGATGGAGACGTGCTATTTAAGTACTCGTGTGCTACGAGTGCTTTTTGGCACCAATGGTACTCTTGCTCCCCTCGAGGGGAATGAAAAGGGTTAAACCATAATCATGGATGGCGGAAAGGAAACTAAACTGTACTTATATTGCCTCTTGCCTCCACACCTCCTCTTCCTGGAACGTTCATCCCCTCCCTTCTCCCCTACCGCACCCCTGCCAATCTCCTATAACCCCACCACGCCCCTCTCCACTCTACCTCGCAACATTATGGCGCGTTAAGTATAGTTCGCAGCACATTATGCACTGCACGATCATGACGGTGCTTGCAAACACAATAGGACGGAACTGGATACCTCGAAGCATAATAAGTAAATGAGACTGACGTCATAATCTATACCAAGTGTATTCATACGCAAATAATTCCTATAGTGAAATGATGGTCTTTATAAACGTGTATGTAAACCAAGTTGGTATGTAGCCACCTGCTGGGCAACCATCAGTAGGTCCATTCGTCTTTGTAAAGATTCGTGAAGTATTCTTTACAAACATTGACTTAGTTAAAGGTCGTATTTATTTGATTCAGGGGCATCACTCAGATCTTTACTTCAACATCACGACCACGGATGTTTCTTACACGTAGTACTAAAACCACACGATCTTTGGACAAGCTAGCACAATACGTATGTAATAAGTACAATTTGTTCATAATCATGATCATACGATGCAACGTAGATACAAATATCAACAATGACTTTGCATCCGAAAACATTTTATTTGTAATTCAAACGGTTCAATAGGTTCAAAGAGCTTTAATGAAAAAATAAATAGTGCAATCAGCGCTTGTATTCATATTCAGGATAATAAAGTGAACGGTATACGTGTGTGGAATGCATAAGTAAAATCATACAATATCTACATCAACATGTACATTGACTTTGTATTCAAATACAGGTTTGCTTCTTGTTCAAATGGTTCGATAGGTGTACGTAAGAGGCTACGTTTTAAGAGCAATGCATATCGGTTTGTCTATACTAAGTTGAGATGGTGGAGGGGTACAAACAGGCACATATGGTATGCATGGATATATGTGAGAGAGATACTGTGAGAGGGGACATGCATACATATAAACATGCATACATACACATACATATATATATATATACATACATACATACATACAGAGATAAGGGGAAGGAGAGAGGTAACATGAGAGGGAGACAGATGGGAGAGAGAGAGAGGGAGAGAGAGAGAGAGAGAGAGAGAGAGAGAGGGGGGGGGGGGAGGGGTAAGGGGAGAGCGAGGCAGAATGAGACAGGGGATGGAGCGGTGATAATAAGCAAATAATCAACGTTGGTGAAGGTGATTGGACGAACTATCAGTTCCGAGGTGATCTGGGTGTAGCTATCTTTCTGAAGCGCAGCTGATGAAAGATAGCGTATACATTCAGATCACCGAGGAAGTGATAGTTCGTCTCACTGCCTGAATTATTGCAACTCATCGTCAATGTCTTATAATGAGTGGTCAACTGTGCATAAAAGACAACCATGCCACTGCTTGTCGAGATTTACCTTGTTCAAATACTTGACATACATGACATAGTAGATGAACAATCATTTTGCCAAATCCCGTCAATATGTCTCGTACTTTTAGTACCACATTGTTTACACTGCCACATACCTAGTGCACACAGTTCATGCCATTGTACTAACCGCACGAGCAAAATATCAGTCTTCGTATATGTTGCATCATTCAGTACAATAATGGAAACAGGCAAGTCATACACGAAAATAAATACTACATTTTTTACTATATTATCAGCGTCACAAAAAGGATAACGGAAAGAATTTGGAAATATGTTACAAGAGGGAGCAGGGAAAGAAATCAGGGATATCATGGGTAGATATTAGCATGTATGGAGTTGTGAGAGAAATGATGTAGTACTGCAATGTATAATACGAGAGATAACATCAAATGAATGGAGTTGAGCCGTTTTTTTTACATCGTTGGCTTATGTCAAAGACTTCGCACTATTTTGTAGTGATTTGAGAACGGTGAGCGCTGACGATCGTTAGAGCAGAGAAAATTCGTGAAAAGGGGTTCATTAAGCTGTGAAGTGAAATAAGCTAAATGGACAAATAAAGTTAACCCTCCAATACAAAGCCAGTAGAAGCACATTGACTTATTATAAATTTCATGCATCTATCGTACTGAGAGAATTGGAACAATAATTGAGCGCCAATGTACAGTATATCTCACTTTGAAATGTAAAATAAATACTACATTGTTAGAGTCCCATCAGAGTATAACCCTCCTAATACCAAACCAGTAGAAGCACAGTGATTTATTACACATTGCATGTACCTGTGGTACTGAAGGGATTGGAACAATAATTGAGGGCATGTGTACAGTATAACTCAATGGGCCAAAAAACATCACATGACTGTAATTGCGAGATGTCGTAAAGTTTGTCACATGATACCATTTCCCTTCATTAACAACACTGATTACCTCGTTCAACCTCTGCCAAAGTCTGCTACGTTAAATATTCAAGTTGTCTCTATATTTGGCCTTCCATTTTTAATATGCTGAGCGGCAGTGAAAAAACAATCTGGCTTCCAGGCTGTTGGGCATTTTCTATCCAAACTACAATATTCAATAAACGGGTCTGGTGGCAGTAGACTAATCCCTCTCAATTCCTTCTCCGGCTCGTCCGAACGGACTAAGATAACATGAGAATGATACACGACTAGTCTAAGAGTACTAAACCCCTCTCTATTGATCTATTTATCTGTTGGGATCAGAAATGTCTAGCCGCCTGGAAGCCAGGTTAACCGGAAAGCTGCTTCCGTGCTTCTGTGTAAACGTACCGTAGCACGGAAAAAAATAGTGGCATTCCGAATATAGACAACTCTAGAAAACTATCCTAGATCATAACCAAGGACACTAGACCTAGTTCCCAGTTATGTCATCCTGTTTTTAATTTATATAAATATATTTTTCTGTTTTATAATGTTAACTTTGTGATTAGTATACCACAAGTGTCTCCGCTTCTACTTATCTCGTTGACGTTTTCAAATTGAAATAGAAGTCTTTATCTAGGGTATCTATTCGTTTCGTAATCCCCCCCCCCCAGAGTTTATTCAAAGTATATAAGTCCTAAGGCGTATAACTTCATATTAAATCAATCTTGACCTTTTGGGCCGCTTGAACAGTACTCCCACGTCCCTGCTCTAAGTTCCGTTATCAGTTAAATAATTCAACACCTTCAATCATAGTCTGGCTTGCAGGTTATTGGACATTTTCAAATCCAAATTGAAAAAAAAGTCTAGTGTTCAAACGAAAACGACTAATCACTTTATAATTTTTCTGTTTGATCCGTCCGTCCGAGCCGGAACAGTAAGCGAGAATTATTAGTCCACTACCACCAGATCCCTTCATTTAACCATTTGGTTTAGGAATGTCCGACAGTCAGCAAGCCAAGCTCCAGACTACTTCTATCGTGATGTAAGTCCATGGAAATTCAACGTCATCTTGGCGTACATACCTCATCTCAATGAACATAATTACCAATTTGACCTTTGACAGTGTACATACACTATGAGTACACATACATTATACATGTATTATCGAACTCGGCTTAGCTCAAGCAGGAAGACTGAAGATCAAAGTCATTGCATGCATCGTGTTAGGACTATTTGCATATCGGTCATTAGCCTACATGACGTAGCACATCATGGCCGTAATCATCGCTCTATACACAGGATACACCCTTGGTTTAACCCACATGGTACCACTCAATGCGAGTCCCCTGTTAGATATAACACAATTCATCGCCTATGGAACCGAGAGGGTAAACCCTCACAGCACCAAGCACTGACTGCACCCATTACATAAATGACTCAGTTTTTCGTCAGTGGGACTGAGCGGGTTGAAAAGAAGGGGTGGAGGGGGGGGGGGGGGGTGGTGGTGGTGCCCACAACAATCAGATTGCGTTAGGTTGAATACTCGCCAACACGTGTGTGTGTGTGGGGGGGGGGGGGGGCTGGTACATTGACCGCCCCCCCCCCCCACACACACGGTACACACACACACACACACACACACACACACACACACACACACATACACACATACTTTTTATCATTTTTCTTTGTTTGCACATGGCAGACATGATGCTTGACTCGAACACTGAATTTCAGTGGCAGCAATAAAACTTGCTGTACGTGTTCCTCCTCGCCAATAATCACCTCCTTGCAAGTTGTCGGGTGAATGTTCTCGTGTCTCCCTCACGAAGATTCTTCAAATAAAGATCTGGGCCCTGTTGCATCAAACTTACCATCGATGTCTTCGTCCATGCCAACGGTCATGGCAATGTCTATGGACACGTTGAATTTGATTGGCTGTCAAGTCATGTTACCATGGTACTTACTATTGGTGGTATAGTTACCATTACTGGTAAGTTTAATGCAACGGGCCCTGCACTGCTCCGTACACTGAGTGAACCACGTGTATCCATCCATTTGGTCCCTTGGGTTTTGCTTGAACCCACTCCATACTCCGTTCGTTAGGTTCGTTAGTCCACATCCCGAAGGTTAGCTACACAATTCCCGATAAATTCCATCCCCGGCACTCCACAACATGAAGGCCAGCAGTCGCGGCTGTTTCAGGATCATAGTGGCCGTTTAACCCTCCTAATACACCATGTTCAAAACGTCCACGCAAAGTGGAGTCCGCGCCATTGGTTCTCCGAGTGCAACGGCATAATGTTGCCATGTAGGAGAATCGACGTCTTCAGCACGGACATAGGGACTTCTTGTCTTTCGGCGTTTTTCCGTTCATCTTCACCACGTTCTCCTGTTGCTCGTCTGTCCCGTTTGGTGTTTTCTAGGAAGTGGATGGGGTGAGATTAATGAGATATAGAATATGTATAGCTAGAAGTTCTTCAGCGAAGAAACAAGCTAATTATGATATTTTTGTGTTTAGGCTACACTAAACATGAAAACATATACATAACATCTCCTGTCTCATATATATGACGTGGAATTAACGTTTAATCATTCATCATGATATATAGAAACAAGGAACCACCTGATAAGCCATGATGAGAGAGAGAGAGAGAGAGAGAGAGAGGGAGAGAGAGAAAGAGAGAAAGAGAGAGAGAGAGATAAAGAGAGAGAGAGAGAGAGGGGGAGGGGGAAGGGGGAGAGGGAAGGTGGAGGGGGGGGGAGAGGGAAGGTGGAGGGGGGGGGGAGAGGGGGATGCAGATAAAAAGGGGATGGGTGAAAAGACATATGATTGGTCCGTACTGTGAATAGAGGTTTAAAGCAAACAGTGTACTAAACCAAGACTTACCCTTTGGGACGCCCATAAAGTTTTTCTTCATTTGGTACGTGGTCTAAGTTAAACCACTGTTGCGATTATGGATAGATAGAAAGAGGAAAGACGGGGGTGAGGGGGGGTGACAGAAAAAGAGGAAAGCTTCAGGCAAAATGTATTAACACGGAAGGAGTTTTAAAAAAAGACACATACCTGCTCCTTTTTTAGTAGTAACGATGCTAAATGCTCGAAAGCTTCGGCTACATTCTTGTTTGTTACCGCACTCGTCTCGAAATATATGAGACCATGTTCCTTGGCAAACTGAGAATGGAGAAGGAAAACATTAAAAAAATACAACTATAGTACTTCATTTCGACTGGACAAGAACTAAGCAAAATGATAGCGATTGAAAAAACAGTAGGAATAAACCTCAACATATTCATGATATTCATTGCTGATTGAAGGCATTTTTATCTAATTTCTTCGCCCACCCTTCCTCCTTATTCCTTCATCCGCAGTTTTCCCCATCCCCTCCCTATGCCCTTCCCTGTCTCTGTCTCTCTGTGTCGCTCTCTGTCTCTCTCTGTCTGCCTGTCTGTCTGTCTGTCTGTCTCTCTCTGTCTCTCTGACCCCCCCCCCTCTCTCTCTCTCTCTCTCTCTCTCTCTCTCTCTCTCTCTCTCTCTCTCCCTCTCTCTCTCTCTATCTCCCTCCCTACCCCCCCCCCTCTCTCTCTCTCTCTCTCTCTCTCTCTCTCTCTCTCTCTCTCTCTCACCATCTGACCCCTCACTCCTCTCTAGACGTCCCTTCCACTATTCACCTCCTCCCCTGCCTCTTTGCTAATGACTCTCTCCTCTTCGTCGTCACACTTGTTTCCGATCAGCACGATCTTCACATCCTCAGGAGCAAACTAGGAAAGAAGAACAGAAACACAGGGAGAACCAAATTTAACATCATCACGTGACCTCGTTGGCAACAATCACAGCCTAAGGCAAGAACTAATATCCCTGTGCAGTATTTCTTTGAATATCAGAAACAATTTTATGCCCTGACCTATAAAGCTTCGCTATTGATCGCAATTTCACTTGCGATTGATATAAATAGTAACTCTGTATGTTATACATAAGGAATTGACATCAAAACTGAAGACGGGCCCGATCTGTAAGATGCAAGAGAGACGTACAAAGAGTTAACTAGCTGCATGTCTCGATCATGCCTTTTATACAAATTCTGGTTTAAAGGGCATATACTGTACTCACTGGGAAGACAAAAAGCCTTCAAAAAAGTGATCGTGAGCAATCGTTTTGCCAATGGTCTTCAATTAAAAATTTAGAAACTTGCTGAAAGTTATTTGCCCCCAAATTAATTGCCCCCAAAGTAATTAGTGATTAAATAAAAAAAAATCCTAAAAATGTTCGGCCCGACTTTTTGTCTTCCCAGTACAGAATATTCTCTTTAAAAGTAATTTAGCGGCTAGTGTGTCACTTGTGGATTATTTCGCTATTAATACACAAAAATCCCAGATTAAGGGAAACCTATGTTGGAAACTCCACTCACATACAGCGTATCGATAAAGACCCCCCCCCCCCCCCCCCACCCCTTCTCCCCTTCCTGCAAGCCTAGCATGTTTGCAGGTGCTGCCTTCTCCATGATTGTTATATCTCATAAGCGGCGCAAGGAAATGTATTGAAACAAACGTTCAAATGACAAGAGTGTTTGACGGTGTAAATGTAGGGTATTTCCCTAAAGCAGGCATATTAAACATGTTAAATGATAATGGTCCTGCCACTTCCTGTCACAACGATACTGAGAGTCATCAATATCATAGAGTGCCCCGTAAAGACCGTATACAACCGATCACTAATAGTCGGAATGGGCATTATCCGATAGTAAAAAAAACATGGCTGACATGACTTAAACCGCCTACATCGAGTAAAATCGTGTCAATGAAACAGATGAATAGCTTGATCATACCATGGACCCTACTCTAATTTTATCTGTTTCTTTTAATACTTAAATCACTATGTAGTTTAATTTTTTTAATAAAAAATGACAAAAATATCATACCGAACCAATGTCTCCTAACCAATCAGCAAGCGTGGAAAAGGAGTCTTCTGCTGTGACGTCATAGACGAGTACAATGCCGGCTGCCCCGCGGTAGTAGGCCTGGGTCATTGACCGGAAGCGTTCCTGACCGGAAGTATCCCATAACTGGAGCCGGATTTCGTCCTTGCCGATCAGCAGAGTGCGGATCTTGAAGTCGAGACCTAAGGGGGAGGAGGAAAAGAAATAGGAAGGGGAGAGGATGAAGGGGGCGAGACGAGATTGATACAGAGGGAGCAAGGGAGTGAGAGAGAGAGAGAGAGAGAGAGAGAGAGAGAGAGAGAGAGAGAGATGGGGGGGGGGGGGAGGAGGAGAGTGGAAGGGAAGGGAGGGGGAGGAGAAAATGAGCTTTAGATGAGGGAGGGATATAGCGGGGACGGAAGAAGGGGGAGAGATGTGGGGGAGGGAGGGAGAGGACGGAGGGAGAGGACGGAGGGAGAGGACGGAGGGAGAGGACGGAAGGAGAGGAAGGAGGAGAGAAAAGGGAGCGGGAACGAGAAAGAAACAATATCAAATAAATGATATCAGGATATGGAGGGGGAAAGGGGGCGGAGAAGAGAGACGGCATAAAGAAGGGAAGGGAGGCAAAAGAGAGGAGGAGACGAGAGATGGAATGAGATAGAAGCGAAGGAGGAGAGTGAAGGAGAGAGAAGTGAAGATGGGGGGAGAAGGAGAGGTAAAGAGAAGGGAGACAGGGAGGAGTTATAGAGAAGGTAGTAAACGCACTGAGAATAGACAAGAGAGGTAGGGGTGGGGGTGGGGGTGGGGGGTGTTGTGAAAGCCCCCCCCCCCCCCCCGCCCCTTCCGCCACGACCACCATCACGACTACCACCCCGTCCTCTCTTTGTTAATTCGTAAACAATTAAACAGAAGTGAGCAATCTTGCATATCCTTGATTTGAGTTTTATGTCAACAACTAAACGCATCGCACTTACTAGCAATCGTACATAATGACTGCGATATAGCCTTTAATCAAGTCAATGACCCTTATCAGCAATAACCCTGGGACGGCATATCTAATGCTCACTGCTCTATCGTTTGTTATGCCAGTAATTAGTTACCCGTTTTCATTTCGAGGCGCCAGCATACGTGCGAACATGTACTAAAGAGAGCTTCAACTACCGTCGTCTTGAAGCAAGGTGCTGGATTCCTTTAATTACCTCCATCATGCCTGTATCACTTCCAACCATGAAAGAAACGGATTCATTATACTTGCGCCTCGTGATAATAGCAATGCTTTGAGGTCACCTTGTGCCCATAG